>JANHZU010011118.1:146425-163086 GCA_032468055.1 Acrochordus granulatus | reverse complement strand
CAGGCTTCCAGTATTCTGATTGATGACATTCTTTAATTGAAGGAACTCATACTATTCCAACCATACAGTTTCAAATTGGCCAGGCAGATGTTATGGGAGACAGGTAGTCCCTCAAAGCCAATACCTTGAATTGCAACTGGAAACAAACGGGCAACCAGTGCAGCATACAAAACAGACAAGTTACATGGGCATACCAAGGCGTGCCCATTACTGCTTGCACTGCCACGTTCTGAACCAGTTGAAGTTTCCAGGTGATCTTCAAGAACAGTCTCACATAGTGCACATTGCAGAGGTCTAGGGAATGAATAACTGCCTGAAGAGTCCTTTAGGAAATGGAAAAGGTTCATAGGTCACTTTATTAACTGGATATACACTCTGCATTTTTACATATATTGTATAATTGAATTTAAAGTAACACATATGTAGCTTCTGGGCAGGGTAACATATAGACAAAATCAAACCTGCAGGATTTAGATATTGCCTTGAGATTGCTATTTTAAAACATAGTGAATCACAATTATACAGACCTGAGAGCGTGCACAAACACACAAAAATATATTAAATCAACCCAATCCTTTTCAGGTTAATAATCAGAGCAGGAGATAAAATAGGATTGGAGGATACTTATTAGGTTAAGGTATGGTTCCAGTCAGTTGATATCTGTCCTTTCCCAGAAAAGTATAATGAAACTTCTTCAAGCCTTAAAAATCTGTACAATGCCATAAGATATATGGCTTTATTCTTTTTTGTATGGTGGTTATTTTTTTTTCACTTGTGATTGTGTCTGCATGATTCCAATGTTAGGAGTCATACCCCTCATACAGAATTATATCAGCTAAACATTTTTTTAAAAAAAGTTGGGGACAAAAGCTACTATAACATGGTATTATAGTAATAGCTTCATTATTCAGCACTGGAAGAAAAAATGCAATGATTCTAATCTTTATGAATTACATAATAAAGCCATGGAAGTACTTTTATTCTACATGCTGATAGGTTACTACTATTACACCTGGACTCCAGTCAAAAGCACAATTTTAAAACATTTTGTTTAGTGGTTGTTATTCAGCTTGCAATTTATAGCACTATTATAAAGTTTGAGGCTGTCATTTCAGAACTTTTTTCTGTGATCATTCAAAAATTATTGATGATGGGAGGAGGGCCGTAAAATTAGGGAAGAGTAAATGTTCACAAAAGAGGGGGAGAAACAGAACCTGGGGGACTAAAATTTGGTCAGTTCGATGTAATTACCAGGCAAAAGCCTGGAACAAATTATGAAGCAGTTTCTGAGCATCTAGAAAAGAAAACATTGCTTGACAAGAACCAGTATAGGCTGGCCAAGACAAAATCAAGCCAAGTCAATCCAATTGTCTTTAATAAAGTGATTGATTTAATTGACCAGAAGAATAAGGTGGATATAATATATCTTGACTTTTGCCACGCACTCTGCACTGTTCTAGTAAAGAAGATGATAAAAATATGGACTTACTATGCTAATCCATCTAATTAGATGGATAGCAAGCTGGTTGAAAAATAGCACTCCGTAAAAGCTGGAAGTGGCAAGTGGTGTAATGAAGGCCTCTGTTCTTCTAGACCCTCTGTTATTCCATATATTTATAAATGATTTTGGATGGAAAATGTATAAACAAATTAGCAGATGATACGAAGATAGAGGGATAGAAAATATCATAGAGGACATTTTCAAGATTTAGGAAAATCTTGACAAGCTAAAACGCTGCCACGTAATGGGGTGAGCTCCTCTTACTTGCTCCAGCTCCTGTAAAAATGCAAGTAGATAGATACTGCCTAATTTAGGTGGGCATTTAGTGTTCCATGAGCCTTGGGGCATAGTCATGCTGGCCACATGACTACGGAAGCATCTTTGGACATATGCTGGCTTCCTCAGCAGTGAATCAGAGATGAGCACCACCCCCTAGAGTCAGTCATGACTGGCAGGGGAAATCTTTACCTTTACTTATTGCATACACATGGCTCGGCATGTTGTAAAAAATCTAATCATTCTTATTTTCTCCCAGGAATCAAAAATATGTTCATTGCAAAAGTTTTTATTTGTGAAATCCTCCCATGTAAACTAGGCTTTTTATATCACAAATTGATGCAGGATGGGCAGGTGATTCAGTAGCTCCATTTTTCAAGGTAACTATTTTCACTGTGATCTCTTTTTTAAAAAAAAATTCTAGGATGATAGAGAAGTTTTCTTAAACCAGATGTGAATAATGGGCATTCTGACTTTAACATTTATTCTCTTTAAATATTTATCATACAAAAATAGAAGCAATTTTGGGGAACCTGGTGAAGAGATGTGGGATTTTGAAGACATGCTACAGGCATGCCAAACAAATTTCTGTCATGGTTTCAGATTTCAGTAACATTAGAAGTGGTAAGACTGCTCTCCACCGCCTTGTCTAGCTTTCCAGGAATTTCTCTATCATCTAGTTTACCTTTGTAGTTTTTTTTTCTGGGAAAATCCTGGGCATTTTGCCAAAGTACTGAACTGCAGCCATCTGTTATTTTAATTTCTAAGAAAGCAGCTAAGTCTATGTGGAGCACAGACATTTGACTGCAAATAGGGGACCCTGTGCTTTGCTCTGCAATGTGTAAGTTAAGTAACAATTACTTTATAATAAAAAGAAAATATCAAATGGTACACATAGCCTAGTGGCACACTGGCACAGATAAACCACATTAGGCATCCAAGAGGTATCTTATAATAAAAGACTCTTTGTCTGTTTGAACAACTATGAAACAATCTTGTGTGCATTATTTGGGAAGAAATCCTGCTTTTCAGTTTCCCTTACTCTCACAAAGTTGTGCATAGCACTGCCCCTTTAGAATTATGAAGTATTATAATTATATTCCAGGAAAAAAGTTCCTTTCTGTTTCAAAGGAAAACAAATCACTACAGCCCAGGTAAACTGGTCTGAGGATGAACCTCATCTTGTTGCTGAATGCAGGTGAAAATCAGTTCGTTTTTATAAGAAGAAAACTACTGTATTTTGTTGTAGTGATATTACCAGCTGAAGCTTGTCACACAGTATTTCAAATTGAACAAAGCAAAGGAATGAGATGCAGAAGTGAAAGACATCTATGCAGGTTGCATAATCTAGCCACAAAATCCAAAAGTTATTGAATCAGTCTAGTAATTCAAGGTTTATTTATTAAACAAATCTATATGGCTGCCCAACTCATGCATGGTGGCTCTGGGCAGCTTACCACATTGAAAATCCATAGCATAAAACCCACAGATCCCCCAGTTTAAAGCGACTTGAAATTAAACAGATCTGAATCTGATCAGTATCTGACCAGAGTTTCATGGTAGAAGAATATAAAGCTTTAGACAGTTAAGAAAAATACTTGGATGTTGTGCGTTGAACTTAAGATGGCTATATTATAATCAAAATGAATATTTAAAAATAGAGGGAAAGCACCATATATTCAACTGTCACAGAATACAATTTGATAACTCATTGCTAACTAACTTTGCTTTGATTAGTAAATAATTATAACATGAAAAAAGTATCTATATTCAGCAATGGATAGCTATAAAATCCAAAAAATAGCAATGTAATGTAAAAGAGAGGGAAATAGGCCAGTAAAAAATAATTTTATTTCTCAATAATATTGGTTGCTTCTTTTCCACTTTTACTTCATGCGTTGGTATCTTGCTATGCATTCATCTAGCTCAAAAGTTGCTCAAAAGATGTACTTTTGCTTCCAGTTGAAGCTGAACTAGAAGTAAAATGGAAATAAGTGAAATATAGCTCTGAATTAATATTTCACTTATTCAAGCAATATGAGCAATGCAAATAGCTGACACAGTCCTGTCAGTGGGGAAATTCATAACAGTATTGCGTATGTTCATGGAATTTTTCAATGCTATATATCAAACTTATTTCAAAATCAGCATTTATGAATGCATTCACATGAGTCCTCATATATGCCTCTTGTTATGATAGAAACACAAAATAAAACCAGAAGTATTCTTCACGGAAACCATTATACTTTATTTATCTCTACTCTGTGACAACTGGGCTGATAAATGATAAACAGCCCCTCCCAGCTGGTTGCATTAAGCATTGAAAGTTTTGCTGTAATAACCAGATAAGCATGAAGAAAAAAAAAAGTTTGTTCTTCAAATAATAGTAAGAACTATAACAAGAACAGCTTATATAGTCTCATACCTCCTGAGATGGATGAAGTGACTTCAAATAAGTATCTATATGGGAGAAATAGTTTTATATAAAATAAACCAAGTTAATTTTTAAAAAATAAATTAATACATGCATTTTAAAATAAAGTATTTTGTAAGTATAACATTAGATCTTATTTATTTATTCAATCTGTACCCATATGACACAATCTCTTTATTCAATCATTCAGTTTAGACTTATTTTACACAAATGGATCTGGGTGGTGAATAAAGATAAAGATATCATTATCTATCTATCACACTTTATTTGCTGCCAATCTCTCTCATGAGAGACTCCTGGTGGTTTACTAATTATGATTAGAACATACCAACAATGCATTAGATTTTCTTGTTGAAAAGATCTAAGTTGATTATTATTATAATCATCATTAAAGTAATTTGCATTTATATAAGCATGATTAAAGTAATTTGCATTTATGTATTTTCATGCAAACATTGACAGGTTTGTAAAATAAAAGCATTTTAAAATATAAGTTTAAAAAATGCCTGACAAATGTTTCCTTTTTATATAAAGAATTTAATTGCAGTTAAGAAAGCAGTAGAATTCCATAGTATGTTCAGTTGGATTTAAATTTGTAGAGATACACTGTATGCTTTAAACACAGCATTGTTCCTGAGGAAGAGAACTATATTGCACAATTGGCACAGAAGCACTCAACAAGAACAACAAATTGCTAGAAAGTTAATATTATATGCTCAGTGAATTTATGATACTAATCATATGCCACATTATTTGCAGGTATTTTCAGTGAAATCAGTGAAATGCCTCAGCCACATGAAATAAAACTCAGACTATCATGGTTATATTTAAAATTTCTTTCAGGTTCATTAGGGAACATATGGTTAATTGGAAAGTGATTTTACAATCCTAATAAAGATAAACATTGGTGAAAGCATGGCACATAGGGATATACTGTATCTGTACCATAAACAAAAATTATTATAATTTGGAAAATTTGCATTGTATTTATAACTACCCTATATGGGTTGTGGATGAATTTTTATGCATGCTCATGGGGGCAATTTGACTCTACACCCTCTACAACCTTGGACATCGTATCCATGTTTCCCTACAATCCAGAACAGATATAGTTGAAACATGCTTATATGATGAACTCAAACATCCTTGGTCAACTGAACTAAATCCTGAGACAAGGGGAAAAACTGATCATTTTTCTAGCATCTATCCATTACTGGATCTTAGAACACAAGATGGTAATTGAAGGAGAACAAATGTTATCTCTACCTTGACAAATAGGAAGAAGGATCTGTGGAACTAGAAATAATACTATTATCAGATATCAGGATGAATTGTTCACAAATTTTATCTCAGGCTATTGTAATGGGGTTACTTCCTCAGTAGATAGTAAGAATGCCATTGGAATAATATATCCTGTTTTCAGGAAAACATGTGAAAGGTACTTGATCTGTGTTAATCATCCAAGTCTGGATTTTGATGTGATATTTATCAGGTGGCATGAATCTAAGATTCAAATACAACACAATCTGAGATTTAAAATTATCTTGGAATTAAAGCATTTTAAACTGCTTTTGCAATTATATTTTTAAGAGGTTTGAGAAGTGCATTATCATGATTACATACTTTGAATATCATGCACAATGAAGTAAGTAGCTCACAGCAACCACACTATTCACACAGTGAATCCATCTGAATCTTTTTTGTACTCAAAGTAGCTGACTAAATAAAGTGTTAACAGAAAAGCGATAGACACTAAGAGATGAACAGCACTCTCCCACACACCCTTGTAAGAAAAGTTTTCAGAGGACTTAAAACTTATTAGCCATTTACTAAATAAGTATCAGAACCCCATCACAGCACTCAACCCTCACTGTTTTATCCTTATATGGAAAGAAACCTATAACAGCATTTGACACTTCATGACTCGGATAGTATCATTTTCACATAATCATTTCTTCTTGCAAATTGAAAAGGTCCGTGATTTGATTAAATCTCTTGGTTTGAAAATAATGAGTTAAGGGTTCAGTTCAAAGGTGTGATTTGATTAATTCTGTTCAAACTGAATCATTATTTGGGGTTTGCACAGTCTGAATACTATGTTCAGTTTTAGAGATTACACTTCAAGCATTCAGACAAACTGAAATTAGCTTAAAGAGGAGAAGCAAGGATCAGAGAACTGGAAAATAATCCTTTGAGATAAAATTATGGAAAATGGGCATTTTTAATGAAATAAGATTATATAACTGGTTTGGTTTCAGCCCAGAGTACAGAATGGGAATTATGGTCTTAAATTATAGGAAATCTGATTTTGGTTGAACATTAGGCAAAACTCCTTAACACTAATAGCAATTCGGCGAAGGAATCAGTTACTTAGTATGGTGTTGCCTTCATTGTGTTAAAGTGGAGGTTATATATAAATGTCCTGCTTATATTATTTTTTATAAATAACTCAAGGCAATGAACATACTAACACTCCTTCCTCCTCTTATTTTTCCTACAACTACCCTATGATTCTCCACAAGCAGGGGGTTGGACTCAATGTATTACATGGCTCTGCCTAATTCTATGAGCTCTATGGCTTAAACTTAGAACTGCTAAATTATACTCCGGTTGATCAGCATACAGGTGGGTGAGTAAACAGTCTTCGACCAGCAACATATACCTAAAATCATACATAGTTCATGGGAATAATAATTAAAGAAGAATTAAAAGAGTTAAAAATGGAAAAAAGGAGGGGAACATAATAAAAGTCTGAAAATATCAAAGAAATGCAATTTTATTAGACAATGTTTGCTGTCTCATCTCATTGCAGTGAGGAACAATTTGTCTACATTATAGATAACAGAGACATATCAGTGATCTCCTTTTCCAGGAAGTTCCTTTATGAGAGTTGATTAGTACATCACACAAGTTTAAGTATAAATCACAATACAACAGAACATGCTGTTCATCCTCAATGGCATGGGAATCACAGGGACCAAGTTGTTTGTGGAGAGGATTTTTTTTAAGTCATCCTCAATGACTGCTGAAGGAAGTAAGCTGAATCTAGACAGAGCAAATGCTGTCTGATATCTATGGTTATTAGGGCTTACATTAATAAGCTGGCTAGGTGATAAAAAAAAAACAATATCCAAGACTTATGTTGCCTTGGTTCTAAGCTAATATCTTATTGACATCCCATGTGAAGGAGCCTTTCTTTCAATGATCTTTTTGCCTGATCATATCCCATCCTTGTATTGCCTCATTAGAGAAGCCATAGGCTGCTAGTTTTTTTGATGATGGATATTATCCAAAAAGATTGGAAGTTACTCTTTTTAACTGGAAATGTCAGGTCTGTTCTGTTAAACAATAGTTTTAGCTAGAAGTTAAATATAACCATCTAAATCTTGGCCTCTCTCTTTGCAATTCCTTTAATCTTGATATGCATCTGAAGATTTGCATGATCAGTCTTAAAACTTGGACAACCATCTCTATTTAATCATCTATTTTTCTTTTTCACTGTATTGAGCAAAGGAACTAAGGCCTCTTAGCATCCCTGCACACAGACAATGATAAAATAATCACATTATCAACATATAGGAGAACTGAAAAGGATCTATCAACTAGCTTTGGAGGATAAAAATTGCTTTGTTGAGCTGTTCTGTAACAGTTTATGTAAAAGTTAAAAAGTAATGGGGCAAGGATACATCCTTGCTTTCCTCATGCTGTAATGACTGAGTTAGTTAACTATCTTGGGGATCTTGTCTAACCCTGAGTATTACTACAGAATTTATACATCAATAAAAATAATTGTTGTCTTGATAGACAGAACCTTCTTTCACAACAGCTTTCTCAATATGGAAACAAACCACAGATATAAGATCTATAAAAGCAGCATCAAGAAACTTTTGTATCCATAAGAATATTCTTCTGTTAGGTGTTGTTCTATCACTACTTAATCTATAGTAGGTCTTCCTAGCCTAAATCCTTCCTATTCTTCAGTTAGGATATCATGTCTTCAACCCATAGTACTTTTCTAATTGACATTTAGCATAAATGCTGCTGATTACATTCAAAAGACTGATTAGACATTAGGCTGGATGTTTCTTTTATCCTTTTTATGAATTGGAATTATGATAGATGAGCCCCAGTGTTCTGGGATATAAGTGTTATTGTCAATAAATGTGAAAAGTGCTGCAAGAACTGGAGCCCACCAATCAAAGTTGTTTTTAAAAATCAGTGGAATAAGATCAAGGGTTTTATTGGGTTCAATTGCTCAATTAATTGTGTTATTTCTCTAATGGATACAGATGGCTAGTTTGGTCGCATCTTGGGAGTTCCACTGTACAATCAATAATCTGTGATACTATCAAATATTAATCATATGCTCAGAAAACTATATAAACTATCCAGGGAAACACAGCTGGTAAGTCTAACAGTTCTGGTTAGTGCAAGAGGCATCAATTAGATGTGACAAGCACCATTTAAAAAGAAAGATTTAGATTGATGTAGTCACATTGAAAAAAGATTTAAAGTTTCCATTCATTGTATATTATCTCTAATATTTAATTTAGGAAACTGTGATTTAAAAATTACATGCATAGATACAGATACTTATACAAACCACAGTTTTGCTGGACAAAACTATGAAAACTACTTTAACACAAGTCAAGAAGCTTTACGTTTTCTTCCCTTTTAGATGAAGAGGAAGGAATGTGTACAAATTTGACGTTATACAATATTTTTGGGGGCAAGAAACCATGATTTGCTGTTTTGTCTGAGCTAAGCCAAGCTATATTATTTCTAAGACTTGAAAGTCTGCTGATAGACCCTTGAATGTAATAGGACTGGCACATAATGGACTGAAAGAAACAACTGGTTAATCATTAATAACCTTGATTAATTAAAAACATTTGTGATTACTTAGAAGCAACCATAAATCCTGTGGCATTCCAGTTTATCTGTTTGCTGTAACCTTGTTTTGATCATATGAGAGACTCCGTAATCTTACTGTAGATTTTTCTGTGCAGATGTTTGCAGAGAAAACATGAGAAAACAGTGGAGTCCTCTAAGAGGTTTTTTTTTTTTTTTGGCCTCCTATTTGTGTTTTAATCTGCTGGATGAGACTGGTCAATCATTTGCTCTCCATATTTGATGATAGTCACTTAGTTTTTTTATTTTTTTTATTTTGTATCAGAGCTGTATAAAGATCCCTAACATCAGTCAGTAATCAGTCAGTAATGGTTGAACAAGGTTAAATGAGGATTAAACTATATGTGTGACATGATATTGTGTGATTTCACATTAGTGTAATTCATGGTGTTGAGGTATAGGACAACTATGTTTTGTCTGTTTTTCACTTGAAAATCTTCCAGGAAGCTGCTATTTTTCCATAAACAAAAGCCAACAGACATATAAGAATTTGAGTGTTGTTTTAGCCTATACTGAACAATTAACAATTTATATTTTACATCATGAATATTTAATATTTTCATAACATGAAGATTCAAACCTCAGCATATTTTTAATCCAAATTATCTCCCCCCAAAGTTCTTAAATTTAAAAAGGTATGTCAGACCCAATTGAAGGGCATCTCATATAAAATTTAGGTACATCCTAATTCTTATATCAATTACAAATGGAATATTGGAATTAAAGGTGGAAATTATTATTAGGAAACTCTTTCTGCCCTTAAAATCTCAAAATCTCCAGAGCTTTGGGATTACACTACAAAAAAAAAATGGCAGAAAAACACTAGCCAGATAAACCTGTCTGATGGTTTTTGTTCTCTCAATATAACAAGGATGGTATTTAAGGGTCTAGCAGTGGATTTTAACATTGTTAACTAAGAGACCAAACTCTTAGTCACCACAGAATACTGTTTTCTTATAATTTTATTCTTAATCACTTTTAAATTGTTTTGAGTTAGGAATGTTATCCTCAAGAAGCAAAGTTATTATCTTACCTTTGCTTTCAATTTTCTCATTAAGCATGGATGACTCCAAAATCATTAAGCAAGTATAGGATTTTTTTCACCTTTCCCCAAATTTCAAAAGTGGAATTTTTTCAAAGAGTGGTCAAAGCCAATGGAACTATTGTGCCACAGTCACATGTGTTGGAAAGAGTCTAATCATAGACAATCAGCAGCCTTGTCTTTGAAAAAACAAACAAACTGGTTAGGTAAAAGTAGAATGCAGACTCTGTTCTTGTTTTCCTCAGCCATAGAATCAATTCTATCCCTACATAATCAAAACTAATCCTGATAGATAAATCAGAAGATATCTTGAGAGCTTTCTAATCCTGTATCTTATGTGAACTACATCATTTCTGGGCACATGAGAAGTCCTTGCTATGCACTTTGGTCAAAGAGGCAGACTCTTCATAGGCAGTGGCTATCAGCTTCTCTGGAACAGATGCCAAGTTCAATAAAAGGGAAAGTGTGATGGAACATGGTCCAGTTTCCCAGGAGGGAGGGAATATATTCCTGAGGAGCAAGAGAAAGCACAGTTTAGCAAGTATGTTTGGGAGAAAGGGAGTCAAGATGGCTCCCCCCAATAGTTCCCATAATATGATGCAAGTAGTCTGCTTTAGTTTGGCGAGATGTCTGTCTATAGACGAAGAACAATAAAGGAAACTGCTTAGAAGAATCTCAACATGCCTTTCTTGGATTTGGAGCCTGATAGAAAGGATTGTCAGGCTGCTTGCTGTCCCAGTTACCAACATTTCAGGTATTTAATCCAGCTGTGCTATTCCATTTTCAGAAAGTCTTTGATCTGATGAACCTCTCTACTATGAGAAGTAAAAGGGAAGCATGTCTGTCTCTCACCGCATTTCCTTATTCTCTTTGAAAATCTACCTCTGAGGACTGTGAGACCTTCCAGAACAAAGTGCAGAGTAACAGCTTAACATACAATAAGAAATGAGGGAAATGTTTTCTCCCCTATTAGTTGAGACCTCCACTAGTCTATTCAGTGAACTTCTTTGGTGTGCAAAGGGGCACAAGTGAATATAACCCATTATGTGCAGCTATGCAGCTTTATAAAATATTAAAGATACTATATACACAAACCATATCAATGGAATGTCTTCCCAATTGAGTGAATACAAAGCTGCAACTTTAAAATAATCTCTGTTTTCCAGCATGAAGTTTGACTTTCATTTTCTTTTACATTTAGACCAAATAAGTAGAGAAGGGAGCAAAGCTAATTGGTTTTTCATCAGTCTGGAGATGAAATGATGGGGTGGAGAATTAAAGTTTTGTGATGGAACAAGAGAATTCAAATCCTCACCAGCTCTGAAAGCCTTCTATCCATTTTCATTTTTCATTTTAAGTTACCTTCTTCATCTTTTCTGTCCATCATGGAAGGCGCAGGTTGGTAAGGGTAGAAGGATTTTCTAGTTTCTCAAGATAAAGGAAATGAAGAAATACAATGTAGCATTGGATTTGGAATTCGTTTGTTTCATTTTAATCACATATTTTGTATGGGCTTCTATAAAATTTTCTCTGTTTAAATTCCACCTTCAAATCCAGATGCCACCTTGCTTTGTGGTGCTTGAAATTAAGCTTTTTGCCAAGAACTGCAGAATTGTGAATGAAATGGAAGAGGCAGAAAAACAGATCTCATTCATTCTCCCTTTCTCTTTTTCTCTCCCCCCCCATGTGTGTGTATGTTTAATTGCCATGTTTTATGATTATGTAAGGACTGGGAATAAAGTATAGGAGAAGGAGGCTGACATTAGAGAAAAGTAAAGATTTCTAACTAGGGGAACCAGAAAGGTGACAAGAAGAGAAGGTGCTCAAAGAGCCAATTTACAGAAGGATTTAGAAGTAAAGAAGAAAACTGATCAAGAGGTGAAACACATTTCTAGTAAGGAGGCACTGATACTTCCCTTAGTTGTTCCATGTAGCCACCACCTCTAAAGCTGCTGATGACAAGATATTCAGATCTGGCCTGGAAATTGTTGCTTGTTCCAATTTCAAAACCAGTCTCCAAGCAAAATAAGGACAGCATCTGCTTCATCTCTAATTCTTACCAAGTTTAATCTGCAATTATAGGTTCTCTTAAGCTGCCTGAGCTACATTTTCATTTTATTTTGCCAATTACACAAAAAAAATGCATGGGTGCACTGCATGGATTAAATGCTATGTGACACAAACATGAGTGTGCATTCTCTTTTTCACTTACAACTGTTTAAGAGTCAGCTCCATATCTAAGACATCTTCTGGAACTGATATAAGGTGCCCTTCCAGGTACCTTAATTGCCCCATTGCATAAACAAAGCTTCTTTGCATGTAAGTGGATCATTTCCATGAGCAATGTCATTGTTTCTTATGCAAATATAGCACATGCTGAGTGCAGACTATGTCCTCTGAAAAGAAGCAGAAAAGTGAAGTAGCTGTTTTTCCTTCAAAAAAAACTAACATAGGGCAAGTAAGCAGTCTCCTTTGCACACATTAATTTTATACCAGTCTGCTGTGATAAATAATTGACATGCACACAATATGTGCCTTTTATAGAGATTAATAGATTGTTAATGTCTCCATCCAGCTCAAATAGTATACTGTAGCTGAAGAGCTACTGAAATCAATGAAACTTAAATGAGTCAAGGCCCCTTGCTTCAGAAGGACTTACTAATATTACTGGATTGACGATGAAGAAATATAAAACACAAATCCTCTTTGCTTAGTTAATTGAGTTATTTGCTAATTTAAACGTAATCTGAAATAAAAAGTTATAGTATACAACATTTCCAGTCTAATTAGCCAGCCATCATGCATTCTAACATTCTCTAAGATATTCCCTTTCCCTTTCTTTTTATACAATTGTCTGCCTATGTTCTATACCCATGAAAGAAACTTAATTCACAACAAAATGTTTAGATCTGCCTCCCTTCCCTCCTCTCCTACATAGAGTTCGTAGGCAAAAATCCACTAACTCCAAGATGCAGAGATAGAGGTACTTACATTAAATATTTTGAAGATATATAAGGTCATCTTTCTCAGGATTTGTGACTCTGGGCAGTATGCAAAAAAGAAAAATAAACCAAGATAATTAATACCATACAAAGTTCCACCAAAACAGAAAAACTCAAAACATAATCCACACATAATGAAGCTAATGATGAGAACATGCATGCATATCACTGAATATACCCACTGCAGCTTTTACAACTCTATGGAACACCAGTGGAACTGGAGCCGTTTGAACTCAATGAAGGAGAAGCTCATTCCAAAGGGCCAAGCAGAGCAATAGAGATGGCAGTGTCCTATAACCATTAGATGACATTGATTCAGAAAAGAAAACTGGGTCATGTCCACTCTGTTGATCTTGTCTGACAGGCAGAAATGACTGTGGAGAGATGGTTCTGCAAATAATTTGATCCTGTGCCCTATAGGGGTTTTTTTAATCAAATTTGAGAAAAGAGAAATGGAAAGGGACAGGAAATGTCAGTCTTCCAAATTCCTTTGCAGAAGCTAGAAGGATTGTAAAAATAACCAACACAACACAGATGGTGTACAGTTAATATACTAACTGGGAAAGGGGGATGACTGGGCCATTCATGATGTAGGAATATGTGGAAGAGCATCTGTATCCATTGAGCTTCTAATTTCAGTGTTATCAATTACAGTTATTGATTTTTTTCCCCATAAGATCTTAGAAAAATAAAGAGAACATGCCACATGTTCTAACACCACATGCTTTAACAGCCATTTTGGTTTCATATATCATCAGAGTGACATGAGGTTAATTATCCTGTTAACAGTGCTTGTCACTTAAGAACTTGAATGTACAGAAAGCCATCATCAGTTAGCAAATGATTTATCATTTCATCTCTTATCACATCAGGCAATTATCAAACAATAGGGATACAGCCAGAAGATAAGAGACTTATCCAGGAATGACTGTCATTTACACTGAACATTGTCTTTAATTCAAGGTCATATTAGGGATAAGATATTACCAGTTGGGACCTTATGTTTGCACAAAGGCCATATTCTGTGGATACTGAATCTCCAAATAAAGATTGACAGAGATCTCATTGTAGGTGAATGGTTGGAAGCCACTGTAAAATTACATTTCAATGTCAGCGATTTGCATTCTGACATGCTATTCTCCAAGCGACAATAGGCTAGGAAAACCTAGGTTCAAATTGCCATTTGATCATAAAATAGATGGGGAAAGTTCGGAGCAATCACTTAATCCAACTCATGTCACAAGATTGAGATTGGAATAAAATGAAAGTGGAGAACCTCATACATTACTTTGAGCTTCTAGAGAAAAGGCAGAACATAAAAGTGATAAAAATGCATTTTTCCTAAGAACCAATTTCAGTACATTATAGCATTTCATACAAAGGAAAAATAAATGGCACTTCTTTTTTACATTTCTAACAATGTATGGGGCCCTTTAGGGAAAATTGTTAAGTTTTCATTAAGAATTTTTCCTGAAGTTTTACCCAGTCAGGAGCTTTCTAATTCAGTTTGAAATTTTGCTTTAGATAGAATTTGGTTTGCTGTCAAGTGACAAAATAATTATTTTTCTGAGTAAGACAGAAGCTATCCTGAGGCAATTAAATGGAGCCCGTATCTGCAGAATAAGATGCTTCCCCAAAAAGACTAAACGAGCAAACAAAACAAAATCTATTATGTACAAAGCAGACTGTACTTGAATGTTTATTATTGTCCAGACATAGACCAGAACTATTTGGCTTCAGTCTGGATTGCTTAGCTAAACTTAATAAAGTGCTCCTGAAAGTGGAAAGTACTTGCTGATTTCTTTTTTATATTCTTCTCCTCACTAAAAGCTGACTTTGCCTTTTTGGGTTATTTTCAGTTCCCGGCTGTAAACAAACATAAAAACTTTCCAAAAGGTATTGTCATTGCAGCAAGGAACAATCATTTTAAAAAGTCATTATTTTTTGTGGCGATCCACATGTTTTCGTATACTGATTAAAAGTATAAATCCCTTTCTATCAATCTTGGTTAATAAAATGAATGGATTACTCCCACCTCACATTTGTTCAGTGTTAATTTCCATTATCATTTATTAGGGATAAATTGACACCCAATTCATGTGATTGTGCTCCTTGCTATAGCACCCTCCCTAGAAGGTTCTCAGCAAATGAACTTGCTTTCTTCCAAGCCTAAGAACCTTGCTTATCAGTCTTTCAACAAATATTATAATACCTGTATTTATATCCTTCCACCTGAGAAAGAGTTTACTGCCAGAATACAGACTTGGAACAGAATCATTAACTCAAAACACTGTGGCTGCTGTACAAATGCATATTAAATCAGAGCTAACTCAAACTTGGAGTTTGGATATACAGAAGGGCTGGGAAGAGCTTCTGATTCAAAGACAAAAAGATTCTGGCACGCACAAAAGCAGAAGCACAGTGCCGAACTGCAACTCTTGAAATCTAAGTGTCTTTTTTCAAGAAAATACTGCAGAAATAACACAGGATTTCATTCAATTAAATGTTCAATTCATATCATTTTAAACTCAATTCATTTCTTCTCTTTGGTCCTCCAGCACTTGCAGAAGCTAGAAGAGGCATCTGTATATGATATGTGCTGCACCTAGAAGAGGCTTCTGCAACACCACCTCTTCCAACTTGTTCCTGAAGATGAAAAAAAGAACTGTACTATTGAGATATCTGGGGGAAGCTTCAAGACAAATTGAAGAACTTTCTCAAGGCAAATCATATTGCCTCTTTGAAGTCACCTTTCAATCATAAATGCCTATGTATATTCTCATTCCCCCCAGTCAGGCACCATCTAGGTGTGGTTGGGGGGCTTGTGTGCACTGAGAAAGCTAAGAGCTGTGCCAGAAGTTCAGCTATGGACAAAATTCATCAGAGGAGCCAGACAAAGAATGTCTCCCTCCCATAAAAAATCTGAGACATAATTTACAGAAATCCATACCGGCTCTGTCATCACCTGGGTTAATAAGGACAACACTAGATGTTGTTGGAATTCCTGGACATCTGGTGAAAAATGGATTACAGGATTCCACTGGAGAAGGAAATGGCAAGCCACTCCTGTACGCTTGCCAAGAAAACCCAATGGACAGTAAGAAAAGGCTAAAAGATAGGAAACCAGAATATGAGCCTGTCAGATCAGAAGGAATTACAAATAGCTCCAGAAAGAGTGAAGTGGCAGGGCCAAAAGGATGCTTAGTTGTGGATGTGACTGGAGGTGAAATGGCAATCCAGTGCTGTAAAGAACAATGTTGCATAGGAACCTGGAATATAAAATTTATGAATCAACATAAGCTGAATGTGATCAAACATGAGATGGCAAGATTGAACATCAACATCTAGGGTGAACTAAAATTATAAGGAATGGGTGAATTTAATTTGGATGACCACCATACTGTGGAGAAGAATCCTTTAGAAGAAATGGAGTAGCCATCATAGTCAATAAAGGAGTGGGAAAAACAGTACTGGGATACAATCTCCAAAATGACA
>JANHZU010011118.1:126615-141259 GCA_032468055.1 Acrochordus granulatus | reverse complement strand
GAATTTGGTGTACTATGTCTACTCTGGTATTTGTTCTCCCCCCCCATTATAATTGTGGCATAGTCATCCAGAGGACAACAAGGTCTGGGAAAATATCAGCAGTTAAAAACAGCAAGTTAAAAGTTTACAGTGTCCCAGAGAACCCCTAACCTCAAGTTCTAATGATGCATTGGAAAAAAAATGCCTATCATCCCCAACCAGATTGACTTGGCTCCTCCCCATGTCTTGAACTCTTCTCTTACTCTTTCCACAGTGAACTTTGAGCTCAGTAAATGGAAACCAAGTTTCAACAAGCAGATGGTGTGTGTCCCTCCTCATGCAAAAGCCAAGATTTTGCTTGAGCCTTTGCCAGAGTAACAGAGAAAGGGAGGAGACAGGAATTAATTTGTAGTATAGTTCATCAGGGCCAAGACAGAACTTTTTATTGCTGAAGTTGTTGGTCCTTTCCAAAGGGAAGACAACCTTGAATTTAAGAAGACACTCCTAAAAAAGGTTAATGCTTCCATATGCTTTCCCATTTTAAGACTGATATATGGAGGAGGGAAAATTAAGGAACTAAACTTCTGATAGAAGATAATATTTGTAGCTCAAGGTTGAACTGTGGAGTCCTTGGTGTTCTCTGAGCTTGGTTGCTTTCCTGCAGACTGATAATATTACCTAGTTTTGGTAATGAAATATTTGCAGGAAACAACCAAGCTCAGAGAGCACCAAGGACTCCACAACTAAACTTCCTTTCAGGCAAACAGAAAACATAAAGTAGCAAGGAAAACATGTGAAGGCTGATTCCCTTCCTCCTCCAGGAGAAACAGGAATCTTTACATTCTCTCTTTTGCTTGAGTTGATGCTGAACATTTGGCAGCAGATAGATTTAATCCATCCTTTTTTTCCGTTAATAAATTGCAAAATAGGAACTTATCTGATAGAAAGGTAAGCAGAAGTAAAAGGCAAATTACTGAGTTCATGAGAACAAAAATAATCCTTGCTGGATCAAATAAAACTCCTATCCAGTCCAACATTTTGTGTCCTGCAGTGGCCAGTTAGAAACATCGAAGGAATCATTAAACATAGCATCAGTGCAACAGTCCTCCAGTGTTTAGAAGCATTTTTATAAAAAATATTGGGGATAATTAATACTCATAATAACTAATTGTTTTTGATAGCTTCATTGTCCATGAATTTATATTCTAATTTGGTTACCTATTTCTGTTGCAACATGTTTTCTTATGCTGACTGTTAATGATAACTTATTAACTTCTCATGAACAGAAGTTTAGAGAATTGGGAAATTATATCCTATTAACAGTTGAAATCATACAGAAGGTGTTTGAGGTGAAAGGAAAACTATGAAAAAGAAAATATTCTGAGCTGATAGGAAATATTTTGAGGAATATTTATTAGTGAATGTTGTACAGATGTGTTTTTAAAGTGTTCTAGAAAAAGCACTTAAACTTAATTCAGTGATTTAAACTTAATTCACTGTTTTAATTCGATTTAAAAGGAGTGGAGGAAACCTCTCTAATGCAGTTGTATCTGGGAGATTTAAATTTGATTTTAGTTCAGATGAATTAAATAAGTTGACACTGATCTGTCCTGAATCATATCTAGCTATTTAGAAACACCTGGAATTTATAGAATCCACAGAAGTTAACAGACACCTGGATTTGGTAGACTCAAAAAACACCAAACCCCTAGAGATCTGAATTCTGAGGAAGAAAACACCTGCAGAAGAGACTCTTAGAAACTCCTTTGATACTATATCTTCTTCCAAGGTAGGAGGGGAAAGCAATTACAGCACTTCATTGCTGGCATAATCCATGTGTTAATATATCACGTACTTCATGGCAGCTGTCTATGGTATGAAGCAAAGTTTAGGCCAAAAACTATTCTACAGATCATTATTTGCAATTGTGTGAATTCACAAAATACAATTAAGCCCTCGGCCTAAGTCCCTCTCTATCAAATTTGGATAGTAACAATAACACAGTTCTTATTTTTATCATAAATTCTGCTCACATATTATGTACATGTATAATAAATCTTTCAAATATAGTTTATAACAGAACTTAAAATGAAAAGCTTCCTTTACTTCCATAGAAATATTATGCTTATACATGGGAATTGTGTATATCATATAATCAGCTTCTGCCACTGAAAGTTGTATGCTGTTAAAAAGATCCCTAAAAGGAAATGATGTACAGTTTTTTTAGATTGATTTTGCTCCTTAGTCAGCAAAACCTAAGACTTAAGCATGCATATTCACCTTGACCGGAAATAATACCTATGTTCTAACAATTTCTGCTCTATATTTATTTGTGTGTGAGTCTATCTGCATCAAATGTTTATATTCCTTATTCTTCTTTCCTCACAACCAAATCATAGAAATTTGATAGACAATTTAATTTACATAATGATTTGCACCTAGGTGAAAGGAATTTTTTGGTTTCAATTAATTACTGTGTGTTATTTAGACTACCATAATATATTCCATGTACACATACATCTTGTTTTACTTGCTCAAGCAATTAAATGAATTTGTATAATGAAAGTTCCTATATATAGCAGGATTATATATTTTTAATCTTCCTGGTACTAATAAAATTTCTAAAGAATACGATTCTTTTGGATATCTACAATGCCGGATGATTGTTTTGTTTTACTGTATTTTGTTTATATATCTCATTTCTGTCTTTTCTAAAGAGTAAATCATTTTTACCAATTCAGATAAGAGTTTTTTAAATTAGAAATAATCATGTAGAAAACATCCAGTTATATAGTGAATAAAACTGATTGAAGTCCCATGTTATAGTGAATAAAGAGAGCTGATAGTATTTTTAAAATATAAAATAGAGTGGAACCTCGCAAGACGAGCAAAATTTTTTTTAATAAGATTTATTCTGCTAGACAAGCGGCAACTTGCAAGGCGAGCAAGCTTCATGCGACAGCTTATGCATCATCAGTCAGCGCGCTCTATATTTCCCGTTCAGGCAGCAACCGCGCGAGAGTTCTGTCGGCGCTGCCACATGCCGTTTACTCCATGACTGTCCGGATGCTGTACTGTGAGACATTGCTGAGGGAAAAGGGAAAAGGCCCTTTTGCCTCTAGTGGCAGTGGCCGTGGATCCTCTGAGCCAGCAGGGGCGCCGGACAGCAGCTGACGCCAGAACCTGCCTCGAAGCAGTTCCATAAGTGCTGGTTAGTTTGCTCTATTTTTGCTTTATATTGTGTGTTAATCATTGTTACTTGTTTCAGATGTTAGGGACAATCATTTTTACATAAAATTCCAGTGAAAATGATTTTTTGTGAATATTTTTGGGGGTGTGGAACAGATCATCTGACTTTCCATTGTTTCCTTTGGAAAACCTCATTTCAGTTTAAGAGCATTTCGGACTAAGAGCGTTCTTCCAGAACGGATCAGGCTCATCTTGCAAAGTTCCACTGTATTGTGCAATGGATGGAAAATTATAGAATTCTTCCATAGCCTATTAACCCAATATATCTTATTCTTTGTATTCCACAGTATAGAAAATACTCTCAAGGATGTATTGTGACTCACTTACTTTTAGGACAAAATGAGAGGCCTGAAAAAGAATAACATTGTTAGGATTTCTCCTTCATAGATAACAAGTTCTTGTTAATAATCACTTTTCTGTATGAGCTGTACACAGACATTCCATATAAATTAGCATTGTATCCCTTTAGTATATGAGATGCTGTGACTTTTTTATATCTTATTAGATACATTGATATGCTGCAATCATTTACAAAAAAAACTTATAGTGATTTTTCTCTCTTGTCAGGGTTATTTACTTCTGCCAAATTAAAGTTGCTGTATAAATTTTCATACTGCTAAACAAAGCATATCTTGGAAAAGATAGCATTGTAATAATATGTTATTCTGTGGCACCAATTGAGCACAAATAGTTCATAACAAATGGAAGGCTGCCATCTTTCTATATTTTGAAAGCTCTCTTTCTATAATCTGTGTTACATTCTTCTGATATCAAGGTTTACTTTTTTAAGTTTCTAAGCATATACAAATAAAACTATAATCTTTCCTATAATTGTTATTCATTCAATTCCTTTCAACAAAAAAAGTGCTTCCTATGTGTGTGGACAAATTGAATATTATATCCTACATATGTCTTCTGATACATATACAAGAAAACATGTACATTTATAGAAATGTAGAGGTTTTTACAGACTATCAGTGAAAATATTATGATTGTATTTTAAATAGACTTTTCCAAAACTGAATGTTTAGGGAGTCCAAAAGTAGTCCTCCAAAATTGGCTTTTTAGGGAATATAGTGATAAGCATTACCTATGAGTTTGAATAGTCCTTTCTTTTCTTCTGACATCTGTAAGACTTGATTGAAGTTTTCCCTTCTATTTTTAAATGGATCAGAATTCCTTCTAATGACCAAATACAAATGGATTCTAGTTAGTTTTAAAAGTGATCCAATTACCTTTTTTCTCCAGACATCATCTTAATTTCTCTTTAATTGTAATGTTATAAATGTAATATGAAACTCTAGTATTTATGGATCTTTCCAATATTTTCCTTCTATGGCCAACAAAATGAGCAGGGAGAGTAAAACTGAAGTCTAATATTAATTAATTTAATACTCAACTATGATTTAACACTGCATCCCAATTGACCAGCATGATCTGAAATAACAGATATAATATTTGTGTGCTAAGTTGGATACTTGTTCACTCAATACAACAGTAGCAAGTGGAACAAGTGGTAGGAAAGTATCTTGCATTTTTAGTAGGCAAAATAGACATAGACTTTAGTTGCTCCATGTATGTCTGTGTTTATATTCCTCTATTAAAAACAGTCATGTTATCTTTCCTGTGATTGCTTGAGATTGTCTGTATCCTAAAATTAAAATAATTGCGGATTACTATGCACTCTAAATCAAGTCAGTGACTGATTGGTGGCTTTTTCGTGTACTTACCAACTTGTTTCTGGAGAATTGGTCTGGTGGAAAAGAATTGACTCCCAAGTCTGTTTGATATGAAAGAATAGGATAGGAGAATTTTCAGATTCTGACTAGAACATACACTGTAAAAAAAACCCCACAATTGCCAAGTCAGACACTGGCCTGTGGTTCTTTAATACCCTTGCACTCAATCTCCCACCCAGAGTACATGGAGTATTTAAGAACCAGTCGAACCAGTTAAGGCCAGTCGCTGATTTAACACTTCTTAACACTCCCTGTGGATGGATTCTAGTGAGAATCTGAAAGCTTGGAATAACAAAAATTCTTCTATTATCTCGGTGAGCAGCCATTCTTTCATCAAGAATTGGTCTCTTTTATATTATAGGATAGAGTCTAAATAAGCTTACAGAGAACAATTTTAAATGAAAGCAGATTATTTATACCCAATTGGTATCAAAAGTATTCAATGGAGTATGAGTGTAATACTAAAATATTCCTTTCTTAGACTTCTCTCAAAGAAACAATTCAGTTAATTTTATATTTTAAAATGTTAACTACCATTGAACTGTGACTCAGCTTAATGTCTGACATTTTAAGAAAAATCTCTTGCTTGCAATTTTCCAGAACTACTACTAGTCATTACAGATCAGAAATAGCCAACCTGTGATTCTGAAATGTGCTGAATCAAAATTTCTAGCATCTTTCACCATAGGAATAATGATAGGTATAGTTCAGGAACATCTGCCATAACACAGGTTGCATAACCTTGTTGTACAGTAAATAATGTTGAGCTATGTTGATCTGTAATCACATAATACAAAGCAGTTTCCTGATCTGGCACACTTTGCAGATTTGTTGGAACTACAGCACCCGGAATGCCAAACCAGCATCAGAATTTATAGTTTGTGTGTTGGTAATACTTTTTGAGGAAGATGGCTGTTTAAAAATGTGATAAATTGTGTGTACACACATGTACATGCACATGTGCTAAAGAGGTCCCAGTGATTGTAGGACCACTTGGTACTGTAACTCCAAAGCTGGGAGAGTAGCTCTAACAGATAGCGGGTCAGAATTCTCTATCCAGAAACACATAACCAATAGGGTAAGAAGGAAATTTTACATGCACACCATTGAAGAATGAGGCATGACATTATACCCCCTGTTTGGGAAGAGGGGCAGATCACTTCTTTATAAATGACCATATTGATATACCATTTGAGTTTGGTATTAGGACTTCCAATATTAATTCTAATTTAGGACTTCTAAAAGGTGTTGTTTAATTTTTTCTATAGTATTACTCAATATGTATTGGCATTGGTCAAACCCTGTACCAGTTGGATCCTATTTGCCACAATGAACAATCTGTTTTAAAGAATATAAATCCTTTTATATTTTATACCCTTTGAAGAGGTTCATTAACATTTTGTCATCCAAATTGTTTTGTCACCTAAACTTACAATATATTCACAGAACTATTGCAACTGTAGTATGGTTTGGAATGCAGCTACGAAAATTATATTTTTTACATTTTTGCAATTTTGCTATGAGATATGACCTGGATTAATAAGAATATATATATAGATACATGAAAATTACAGTTTACTGAAGTATCCTTAAGTCCTCTGACTTCTTCCATTTCTTGTAAACACTGTTTTGTGCCAGAAATATATTTAGGTCTTTAACTTTAATTTTCTCTTAAACTTTAAAGCTTTCTTTATATATAGCACATTGGAGAGCAACTCAATTGAGTAAATTTATATTAATACCACTATAATATTCCACAAACCAGGAGGGGAGTAGTTAACTAAGATTCAATATCTAGGTTTCTCAAAAATTAATATTTTTGAAAAAAATATTATTAATAAAAAAATGAATAGACCAAGGTATTATAATGAAGAATTACGTCCATGTTTAGGCATGCATTTATTTAGACTAATAATCTTCCTGGTAGGTTTGTTTCTACTACAGTTTTAAGTCAAGAATACTGTATTATAATCAAAGGCCAGTACTGGTCTCACATTTGACACTGTGGCTGAAAATCTATCCACATTTTCCCCTACTTGTAAAGCAGTATTTGCTGCCCCCAGTGGCATCTGCAGCAAACTGCAATGATGCCGAAATTAGTATACTGTATCTGTGTAATCGTATTGTTGAATACATCATCACCACCTGCAAAATTGTTTTCTTCATGGTGAAGTCTAAAAAAGATCATCTCTATTCCACTGCTGTTATATACATAAAAGACTTAAAGTCAGAAAAACCAAAAATCACTCCACTTGGCATTTTCCATGGTAATTACCCACAGAATTGCTTCCAGTAGCTCTAGATAGTTCTATGCTTTTTGAGATTATTTATAATTTTGTATACATGCTTGCACACATACACATATATTGTGTGTGTTTTTTTGTGTGTGTGTGTATGCTGTATATATTATACAGTACTACACAAAGTCTTCTTTAGGATTGGAATGCAAACTTTTCCAATCCTGTGGCCACTGTTGAATTTTCCAAATTTGCTGGCATATTGAATGCATCACTTTGACAGCACCATCTCTTAAATAGTTCATCTTTAGAATACCATCATTTCTATTAGCTTTGTTGTTAATAATGTTTCATAAGGCTCACTTGACTTCACACTCAGGATGTCTGGCACTAGGTTAGCAACCACGTCATCGTGGTTATCAGGAACATTTAGATTTTTCTTGTAGAGGTCTTTTCTGTATTCTTTCCATCTCTTCTTAATCTCTTCTGCTTCTGTTAGGTCCCTACCATTTTTCTCCTTCTGTTAGGTCCATTTTTATTATCATGTCCATCTTTGCATGAAATGTTATCTTGATATCTCCAATGTTTTTGAAGAGATCTCTATTCCTTCCCAGTCTGTTGTTTTCCTCTATTGCTGTGCATTGTTCATTTAAGAAGGCCTTCTTACTTTTCCTTGCTATTCCCTGGAAATTGTCCTTTCTCCCCTGCCTTTCATTTTCTTCCCTCAGCTATTTGTAAAGCCTCATCAGACAGCTACTTTGCTTTCTTGCTTTTGGGGGGGATGGATGTACCTCTTGTACAATGTTACACACCTCCATACATAGTTTTTCAGGCACTCTGTCTATCAGATCTAATCCCTTTTATCTATTCCTCACTTCCACTGTATATTCATAAGGAATATCACTGAGGTCATACCTGAATGGCCTAATGGTTTTCTGTACTTTCTTCAATTTAAACCTACATTTTGCAATAAGGAGCTCAAGAACTGAGTGACAGTCAGCTGAAGGTCTTGTTTTGCTGACTGTATAGAGCTTCTCCATCTTTGGCTGCAAAGAATATAATCAGGCTGATTTTGGTATTGACCATCTGGTGATGTCCATGCGTAAAATTGCCTCTTGGATTGTTGGAAAAGTGTATTTGTTATGACCACCATGTTCTCTTGACAAAATTTTATTGGCCTTTACCCTGCTTCATTTTGTACTTCAAGGCCAAGCTTGACATTCCAGTTCTCTTTTGGCTTCCTACTTTAGCATTCCAGTCCCCTATGATGAAAAATACTTTTTTTTTTGGTGTGAGTTCTAGAAGGTGCTGTAGGCCTTCAGAGAAATGGTCAACTTCAACCTATTTGGCATCAGTGGCTGGGGCATAGACTTGGATTATTGTGATGTTGGATTCAAACTGAGATCATTCTGTAGTTTTGTACCTAGTACTGCTTTCTCATTCTTTTATTGACCATTTCTTCTAAGTGATTCTTGTCCACAGCAGTAAATATAGTGATCATCTGAATTAAATTCACCCTTCCTGTCCATTTTAGTTCACTGCTTCCCAAGATGTCTTGGAATCTCATGTTTGAATCAGTTTGATTTGTAGATTTTACATTCCAGGTTCCTATGCAATATTGTTAGGATTGGACTTTCCTTTCATCTCCAGACACATCCACAGACGGGCTTCCTTTCAACTTTGGCCCAGACATTTCACTCATTCTGAAGCTACTTGCAATTCCTTCTGACCTGAGGGGCTCATCTTCCTGCATCCTATCTTTTCGCCTTTTGTTGCTGTCAATGGAGTTTTCTTGGCAAGGGTACTGGAGTGGGTTGACCTTTTCTTCTCCAGTGGAGCCCTGTAATCCATTTTTCACCAGATATCCAAGAACCCCAACAACTTCTAGCATAGTCCTTGTTACCCAAGGCAACAACCAAGCTGGTATGGGTTACAGTAAATTGTGTGTCATCAGATTTTTTATGGGAAGGAGACACTCTTTGTCTGTCTCCTCCACTGAGATCTGTTCACTATGGTTGAACCTCTGACATAATTCTCATTTTCTTCAGAGCCCACAAGCCCCGCAACCACACCAAGGCAGTGCCTCAATGGGGATGGTCCATTGCTATAACAAATCTAATGGTAGCCTAAGATTTTTGCACAGTACTGTATATAATGTAAATTCTTGCCTGTTTATGTTTCTTTCTCCTCCTTTTGCTTTTCTTTTGTTCCATTTTGAAATTGTTTTCTTGTTTACTGATATTTAATACATAAATTTCAAGTTGTTATTTTTTTGCTAGCTGTACTGAGTGGTGTGAGCACTCGCTTTGACTTTGGTATAGAATTGATTGCAAGGTGCTCAGTGCAAACTAAACTGGAAATTACCCACACTGATTTCCAAACAGATATCAAATAAAGGCTGCAGTTAAATACTTATCCTATCTTCTGATGCACTGTCCATAGGTTACAGCATTTGTACGATGACATCATCATGCATATTTGTTATTTAACTCACCCACCCCACTCCCACAATACCCTTAGCTACATCATTTGGGAGATTGACATGCAACATATCTTAATGGATGCATTAAGCTGGCATACATTAAGGTGAAAGGGTTAATATCTTGTTCTTGCCAATGAGAGTATTGAATATTTCCATGTCATCAATCTCATATTGCAGTTGCCTATCTGAACTGAGCTTCTATTCTACTTCCCACATTCATGTGACATGAAACACAAAGGCCAAGAATTTTTCCTCTTTCTTTCAACTTTGCAAATTTCATAGAACATGAGGATCATCTATATTTGTATTGGTTGTTTATTTTGAGTGCTTTGAAGCTGCTTCAGGTTTTTTACTAATTTTTTTACTAAGTTTTAAAGAAAATTCAAGGCAACCTGAATACTCAGTAATGTTTATATTTGCAGATGCAGTTTTTAAGATACAGAATTCTCATTCCTCAAACTATATGAGCATGTATATGTGTATGTCTGCCTGCAAGCAGAAGGCTTAGATTAATGTGTCATGGGAGGTATTTTGACTGTAGTATCAAAGTACCAGAGAACAGAAAGTCAGAAATTAGGAATGGTGTAGTGTTATGTTCTCAAATATTTTGCCATCTGATAAAATATTCTATGATTTTCATGCCATATCAGTATAATTTGCAAAATTCCTTCTTTTATAATTTTTTACTATACATTTTTATCAGGAAATAGGTCTCATATGCCTAATGTTTCTTACTCCTTAGACAATGGTGGTTGCTAATAACTGGGGCTGTGTGGCAGGGTCATTATCACCAATCCTCATAGGTGGAGCTACATTATTACAATCTACTGTATATATTGTCACAATTTGACAATCTTTGGTAACATCACACATAAGCACTTATTACAAATTCATCCACTACAACAATATTTTGCCAAGAGTTCTGAGTGATAACTTCAAACTCATTATGAATGCCATACAAATTCATTGAACACACATTTCCCTGCTCCTCTAGTTATTATAGAATGTAAAAATAAAGTGAAGTGTATAACAGATCTAAAAAGCAATAGTAAGTTTTTGTTTTGAGATAGATGTGAGGGGTTTTTTTTAGTAATGAGTGATATCTCATTCATAAAATATTGCTTTGCACACAAATTTATCTGCTCCACAGCAGGAGCCTGGAAAGCAGAATCTACTGAAGCAAAATAAGGTCTGTTGTGAATGCAAAGCAAAGGTATTTATGGGGTTTGAGCTACAAAACAATAATACTGCCATGAACCTGAATTTGTCTGCACCACAGCAGGAGCCCAGAGCATAAAAAAGATCAGATGTAATTCTTTAAGCTCACATTTTTCTACTCTGTAGTAATAATCTATTGTCAGACAAAGGGCAAAGTAAAACAAATTACTTTTCTTCAGATTTAATACGTGCCATCTTCCCTAATTTAAGCAATAATGTTCATTTATTTCTGTTTAAAACAAACAAAATGATCTTTTTTAAAAATTCAGTCTATATGTTTGGATGTAAAACAGGCATGTTCAGTGTTAAAATTTGTTTTAATCTCCTTCTTTCATTCATTTATTGTACATGTATATGTAAAGATATATACCAAGTAGAAATACTGTATTTTGTTGGCTTTCAGTTCTTTAATCCTTGTTCTCCTTTTTTGTTCTCTGTTCTGGATTCCTTAAATTCATTGCCCAAGTCTTTACACTGATACTAATAAAAATACACAAGCCTACAATTCAGCTGTACTTTTCTCAAGATATCTGGCTTAATAAAGAAAATACACAATATACAGAGAGGATTTCATTAGTGACAGCTGCTCCTGATTGTACCTATAATCACTAACTGCTCTCCTGTTTTCCCTTAAACTAAGATCAGCAGTTGGGCTATTCTGCACAAGAAAGAGTTAAAAGCCCAAGACAGGCAAGGAACAGCAAGAATAAACACCCAATGTATAGATATAATAAAGAGGATCTCTGCAGTTCTGAGAGGTTCCAGAAAATACCATTTCCATGTAGGGTACAAAAGCAGCTGATATGCCCTGTTATTAGACTCTAGTGTTGTAGAGTCAACAGAACATGCACAAAAAACAACAGAAGCCCCTATATTTGATCAAATAGCTAATAACCACTGAGGATGTGTGACAGATGAAATTGACTGGATTAATAGCAATGGGCATATATATATATGTATGTATGTGTGTGTGTGTATACACACACACCATATATATTATTTATCGGTGGAATTTGCTTAGGATTTCCTTTTTTGTGAGAACTTGGAGGCTGAACTCCAGACTCTCTTTCAGGAAAAAAAAAGTCTTAGAGGTGAAGTATTAGATGATTAGTGCATGCTTTAAGATATCTATGTTTTGGTTTCTATTCTATTTAGTGTTTCCAATGGTTAACACCACTTCTAATAAAATTATAATAGTACAGACATGGATTGTAAAGAATAAATTTGAACAACAAAGAAACCTACCATCCTACAGAACATTAATGTTATGAGGAGACTAAGCACTGAGCAACATTTTTACAGAATAATCCACTTTTGATTCAACAAACATCTTAAAACACAAAGCTACAGATACATTGACTGAATAAAAATTACTGTCTAACTAGTGTAACACAGAATGAGCAAACGTCCAAAGAAAATAATGAGTTTCAGACCTTCAAGTAGTTTATCTGCTCAGTTTGGTATAGTGGTTAGAAGCACCAGGCTAGAAATTGGGAACTTGAGTATTCTAATCCTGACTTAAGTGTGAAGCCAGCTGGGTAACTTCAGGCCAATCACTCACTCTTAGCCTAGGAAGAAGGCAATGGCAAACCACTTCTGAAATGTTGCCAAGAAAACTGCAGGGACTTGTCTAGGCACTTACCAAGAGACAAGACTGACTCAGACAAACACACACAACTTTATAGAAACTGAAATATTTCCATAATGTTGTGGTACTCTAGTCTTATTTATCTCATACTCTGATAAAAGAAGTATGTTTTGGCATAGGTATAAATGACTCTGAGTTTTCCTCACTAACCATGCTCCATTTCCCAGCAACATCTTTGTTCTGTTGTGTTCCATGACATCTCTTCATCTCATCCTCAACTGATGCAAGAAACATAAGTTGTCCTTACTGTATTGGTATTAAAGTAATATTTTCCCCGTAAGCCAACAGCAACCAGTAGTAATTCTGAATCTGATATGTTTTGCTGCCTATGCCATCAGTATCACAATCAGCTGATTGATGGTGGAAACAGTCGGATATCAAATGGCCATGCCCTCTCTCTTCTGGTTCCTAGAAATCTCCTCCATCAGCATCCTTCATTCTTTTTTCCCCTCCAATAGGGAATGATGGAGGAAAGAGTGCTTTTTTTGAAAGTGGGCTAATAGAGTTGTATGGTTTTGAAAGAGCCACACTTTGAAACTCTAAAGCAAGGATCTTCACTGGACTTGTGGAGTTGGAAATATGCCTGCATCTTCTTTACTGCAAATGATAAAGAGGATCAAGCTGCTTCTACTGAATATTGGAATATGCATCTATTTCTCATCAGTTAGTGATGTTCAGAATGAGGGATAGCAAAGGCAGAGAATTAAATTAATGGTTCCTGTTAACATATCTTGCACGCTCAGAATTAGAAGACTGCTATTCAATGATAATCTGAAATACAGACAATAAAGATAAGGTTGTTCTATTGGAACAATTGGAAGAGCAGATTTTAGGCCAGTATAATTTTTTTGTCAACTCCACACTTTCATTTTTATCTTGTAGTTTAGGTTTTATCTAGAAACTGTCAAACATAATAGGCTTTTGAAACCTCAAACTTACTTTCTACAATTTAATCCAAGAAAGTTCTTTACCAGTTGAGGCAAGTCTGCAGTTAGCATCTGTATTCAGTTTTATCATTAACCATTTTCCACTATTTCTCCTGAAACAATTGACTTGAAGTACTAGGTTGAAGAGACCTATCAGGAATTTGAATTATCTCCTCACCTGGGTTTCTTGAGAATAGGCAGCTGCACTAAGAAAATTACAGCAAAAGGCAAAATTGAAGAGGTGGTCCAAATTGGGGACGAATGGTGTAATTCATACTTTATATTTTTCAATCAGCCTGTCATCCCAAGTAGAATTTTGTTTTCCTTGCTTCTTTGTTCCATTGAAGACAATGTTGTTTTTTATTCAAACCTTGCTTAGAGTCGGGGAATAGAGGGTCATGGCAATTTTCTGAAAAGTGTCTCTTTGCTTCAGTTAATAATTGTATCTTTAATAATGTTTATTGAAGATTAGTTATTACTCTATTTCAGTTAAATAAAATCAATTTCTGCAGCAAATCAAAATTGTAGAAATGGTGAATTTTTTATTTTTGCAATGGGTTCTTTCTTTGCAAATCAGTCATATAATAGGAATATATCTGATATAGACTGGGATTTCTATTCTCTATGCATTATTAAATTTATCTTACCAATAGTCATATGAATAGACTTAAACTCAGAACAAGAATTAGAAGGCTTTATAATTTTATTTCCATGATAGTTGATGTAATGAAATGACTCACATAAAACCCGTATGTCAAAGGGAGTTAAAAAACTCTCTCTTACTTACTAAGAGAGCAGTTAGAGATCCTCATCAGGAAAACTGATCGGAGCAGGTTTCCTGATGGAGAAGGCACTGATTGATCAGAATATAGTAATTTGGGAGAAAGTGTTGAGCATCGTAGTATTTGTTAAGATTGGGTAGATGGGGGTTTGTTGAAGATGTCAGCCTGGCTGAGTCCAGGTAGAATGGCACATTTGAATGTGAGTAGTAAATGATAGTTTGGGTGAGTCATTTATGGGAGTTTGTTCTGGATGAGTTGTATATTATTGTGATTGAGTTACTGTGTGCATATAGTATTCATTGTTCTTAATACTATGTAGTGTTGGTTAGTTGGTGAGTTGGTTAGTTAGAGAGATTCAAAATGGGTCACATTTTGGAAGGTACA
>JANHZU010011118.1:73272-83442 GCA_032468055.1 Acrochordus granulatus | reverse complement strand
ATAATAGGGTGAGCTCCTGTTGTCTGCCTAACTCCTGCTAACCTAGAGTTCAAAAGCATGTAAAAATGCAAGTAGATAAATAGGTACCACTTTTGGTGGGAAAGGTAACAGTGTCCATGCACCTTGGCATATAGTCATGCTGGTCAAATGACCGTGGAAGCATCTTCGGACACACTGGCTCTTCAGCTAGGAAATGGAGATGAGCACCATTCCCTAGAGTCAGACATGACTGAAAAGGGAAACCTCTAGCTTTTACCTGCCTGCAGTAAAACATGGCCATTCCTTGTCTTGATTCCTGAAGAATCAAAAAAAATCTCTCTTTCAAAGGAAGTCCTTGAAGAAATGTAATTCGAAGAGCAAAGTAAAGTGGCAAAATCTTACTTCACTATGCTTCAGAGCCCCTGCCATGCTTTTTTTTGCTGAGCTCATTCTTTCAAAGAAAAGGGAGAGGAACCTTCTTTAGTGAGCCCTAAAGTGCTTCCAAACTTTGACCTACACTCAACCAAATCTTGGAATGCACTGTTAGTTGCATCACTTCTTTACTTTATCAAAGTGAATTACTTCATGCCCACAGTACAAATCACTTTCCTGAAGTAAATCCATCTTGCTTCATATTTGGTCTGTTGAGTAATAAAAAAAATTCTGTTTGCAATAATCTTACTTATTTCCTCTTCCCTTAGGCATGGAACCCGTTGTGCTGGAGAAGTGGCAGCTACAGCAAATAACTCACACTGTATAGTAGGAATTGCATTTAATGCCAGAATTGGAGGTATGTATAATTATTATCAAAAATAATATTTAAAAATTAATAAAACTGTATGGAAGTTGAAGGAAGTCATTTTGTCCAATAAACATGGCAATTATCCCTGGTAAGTATATGTATAGGTATTATGTTAAATATTTAATCTACATGACATTTTTTTGTTTATTTTTGCATTTAACTATAACTTAAAAGTGCTTGACATTAATTGATAGGCATTGTTTTTATGGTGGCATGTTTTTTTGAGAAAAAATACCTCTATTCTGGACAGAAATTAATAAATATAGTATTTTACTTTTATGTCTCTTCTACAATTTTTAGGGCTGTATCTGAACAACCAATCTGAGTTGGTTCAACAAATGCTTACAAGAAAATTAATGAAGTAATGTCACTTCTCATTTCTAATAGTGAAGTTATTCACTCTACTTTGAGGTCTTATTTACTGCCTTCTCTGGCATTTAAAATGGCTGGTATCATCTGCGCATGCATAAAAGCCTCTTCCAATTTTTACATGCTGAACAGGGCCAAAAATAACTATTTATTAAAAATTCAGACCAAACAGTGCTTGTTGACTTGAAGCAAATTACGTTCATTCTTCCTCTAAATAATATCTAATGTGTTGCTTTTGCAATATGAAATGAACCTCACCACTTCCCGCAGTCCTAATAACATTACATAGCTGTCAATTTTAGGTAGTTTTTTATTGGATTTTTACCTCCCTGTGCAAGAAAACTATCAAAAGTTTGTATCATTTTACATGTGGAACAAATACAAGAATGAAACTTTGCATCAGGACATACATTCTGAGAGCAATTGGTATAGTGGTTAAGGAAGAAGCCAAGAGACTGGGAGTTCTAATCTTAAGTCAGAAAGCCAGCTAGGTGACTGACCTTGCGCAAGTCACTTTCTCTCGGCCCTAGGAAAGACGCAATGGAAAACCACTTTTGAAAAACCTTGCCAAGAAAATTGCAGTTTTTCCGGGCAGTTTCTGAGAATTGGAGTGAAGGAAATGTGTGTGTGCGAGAGAGAGAGAGAGAGAGAGAGATTATGGATCCATATACCATCTACGTAGCTTAAATGCACTTTGAGTTGCATGTCCTTTCCATTCATTAAAAGGTAAAAATATGAGAGGTCTCTGTTTTTGCTTCTTTTCTTGCTTCATTTGTGGGCTACATATTTTATATCACATTAATCTGAAACTTCATTCTTTCTAATGAAATAATAGAAATTGCATTGCAGAAGATTAGAAAAAATCACTTGGATTATGTAGGTTTGTTTCTTTTTGATGCCTGTCAAAGTTCTTGTCATCTTTGCCTCCTTTATTCTTTTGTTTGTGTCTCTTATTGTACTTCTAAAAAAAATATTTTATATCTGAGATGTCCATATTTGTTGGGCACCAGACAGCATAATCATAATAATCACTGTCATCATCTAGAATTGAGATGGAAAACTACCATATATGTCATTTTTGAATGAAGATGTATTTTAGATTAGCAATTAACAATGGTAAATCTATAATTATTCCAAATTATAAATAGATTAATTAAGATTTTCAGAAAAGTTTAGTGACAGCAATCATGTTTTGTTCTTAATGTGTTTGCAAATGGCACTTGCAAAAACAAAATATTAGACAGCTCTTGCTATTGTTATATGACAATTTAATACTTCCAACACAGTCCTTCTGACATGATTTGATAAGGGATTAAAATGGCAGAAGCCAGCACTTTGGCTCTAGTCTAAGAAAAATAGTAGGCCCTTGTTCCAGGTATTTTGGGTCAGCTGTTGGTCCTCCAACGGAGTTTGCAAACAAACAACTGCTGGCCCAATTGCTTCAACATGAAGCATGCTAGTCTTGTTCAGCATTTATTTGTTTAGTTTTACATACTCACTTTGCTATCATGTCAGCCATTCCCATAGGGAAGCAGTTGTATGTTGAGCATGGTTTCTTGCTGCACAGGCAATTGCTGCCTTTTCCTGCAAAGAGTGTCAGTTTTTGACAATCAGGTAGGGCTTGCTTCCTTCTAGCCAGATTACAGGTCACAATAACTGAGGCAAAACAGTGCCAACTAAAGTCCAGATGTTAACTGCAATATCAAGAAAGAAAAGTCAGGGTACTAACTGAATCTGGATCCAAATAGTCTGTCTTAGAGTATAAAACAAAGAGTTCCAGCAACTAATCGTAGAAGCATGCAACTGTTGGGTCCTTTCCAAATGGCAAGAAGGGACAGTTTCTGAGGCCTCCCTGGTACACCAGTACCTTGGTACTCACCAGTACCTTGTGGTGCTGCAATGAACTGACAGGGGCATCACAGGATTTTTTTCTACTAAATGAATGTAACTGTTAGTTGCTGTGGTGCTTAGGGGCACAGCGGCATATACTTTTGGAACAATTTAGTACAACACAGACTAAGAATGTTTGGGAATCTCTGGCCTAGTAATTTTTTTGTTGTAATTTTCCTGGTTAATGTTTTATTGAATACTCTCATAGACATAGTATAGAATCCTAGGGCTGGAAGGGACCCTGGAGGTCTTCTAGTTCTCCTTGCCCAAGGCAGGAGTCCTTATACCATCCTGAATTGTCCAATTTTTTTCTTGAAAACTTTCAGCAATGGGGCACCTACAACTCTGAGACGCAGGCTCTCTGATTAATATTTCTCACTGTCAGGAAATTCCTCCTTATTTCCAGATTGGATCACCCTCTGACAAGCTTTCACCCATTGCTTCCTGCCCTGTCCTCAGCTACTTTGGAGAATAAATCAGTGCCCTCTTCCCTGTGACAATCCTTCAAGTATTGGAAGACTGCTATTATGCCTCCCCTAAGCCTTCTTTTCATAAGGCTAAACACCTTGTTCCCTTAGCCATTCATCATACAATTTAGCCTCCAGACCCCTTATCATCTTGGTTGCTCTTCTCTGCACTTTTCTAGGGCCTCAGCATCTTTTTTGTAATTATTCTTACAGTATGTATATTTTATGCTTTGCAGATACTGTAAGTTACTATAATAGAAATATGAGAAAGAATGCTACATAATGAATAAGGCCTAATTGATCAAATGAAAGTTATGTGGGTAAATATAGGAAAGTTTGTTTCCTTTCCCATGTTGTTATGCCAATGCATTTCCTAACTGCATTTTGTCTCAGTTCATTTTCCAACTTAATTTGAAGCTTTGATTCTTATTCACAGAGCCCTTACTCTCTTGGAAGTAGCTTTCCTAAATAATCAATGTGCTCACGATGCTCCTGCTAATAAGATGAAGTGTCTGGTTACTAAAGACACTGTGTGGTGGCATCCCAGTTATGAAGCAAGATAGCCAGAAAGGCTCAGTTGATTGAACCAGGCCTCTTAACTTGTCCTCAGAGTCTAGAAATATTTATCTATTTAGAGAAGCTAATTGTGCTATTTGTTTTTATGCTGATCCAATTATAAGGAAAGTTTTGGGTGCTGCTTTTTACTAGTGCTATTTTTCATTGGCGGAACTTATATTTTGAATATTATATACTGGTTTCTTATAAGCCACTGACAAGGAATGTTTGTTGCTAAATGGATATGTAAATGCATGACATCAAATCAGTTTTTTCTTTTTTCCCCCAAGGAGTGCGAATGTTAGATGGTGATGTTACAGACATGGTAGAAGCAAAATCTTTGAGCCTCAATCCTCAACATATACATATCTACAGCGCTAGCTGGGGTCCTGATGATGATGGGAAAACAGTGGATGGACCAGCCTCTTTAACACGCCAGGCCTTTGAGAATGGGGTCAGAACGGTATGTTATGTACACATCATAGTTGTGATCAAATTATTATCATTTAAAAAATAATATCACAAGGCATATGGCTGATATTAAAAATAACATGAAAAATAAAGAAATATATGGCAATCAAGAATGCTACTAAGAATGAATGTCAGGCCTAAAATCTAGGGTCCAAATATAGGATTCCCAAAGACTAGAGAGCAGTAGGTAGTAACAACAACAGCCAAAAGCTCCCTGAACCAACATAGGGATATTGGAATCTACCAATTCTTATTTATTTATTCATTCATTCATTAAATTTCTATGCCACCGAAATCCGAAGACTCTCGGCGGCTAACAACAGTAATATGTTATATTACTTATGCAAATGATTGCTGTTTTCTTCTTTCCCCTTATTGTGAAAAGCATTTTTCAGTTAGCGTTAGATATGTAGGCATATGCATGATTTTTTTAAATTTTTGGTGCCTTTAAAGTTATTCTTGAATTCTGACAACTGCTTGGACAAGTCCATAAGCAAATAGCCTCTCATATGCATGATTAAGACATATATAAGTAAACATATACATATAATTGTTTTTCAATATATATTATAGATTTATACCACAAATGTTACTTATTCTCAAGGAACCTTACAAACTTTGGCAGATCAGGGAAAGATTGGCCCAGCTTAAATGGTGCTTCAACCCTGTTATGATAATGGTGAAAACAGGCATGGTGATGCCAGTAGCATTCCACACTTAAGAACTGGGCCAGTTAAATAATGAACAATCAATATCTTTCACTTTTCTTGTTACTCTTCAGTATCATGGGAAAAATCAATCAGTAGAAAAAGTCTGCTGACTATAATTCAAATGGCAATCTGCTCATGACTCAATAGGTGCCATCGTGCAACGATATTGTGGGTGTGGATTAAGACTCTAAAACTCTTGAGTCACTCCAACATTGTTTCTGGTAAAAACTGTTTTAGCCATACATTTAGAACTCTGTTAACCTATCAAAATCAAACAAGGGACAATCCAGTAATCCTGAAAGACAAGATAAAAATACCAAGGTTTTATTCTGCCATTTAATTGTGTCTGACAAGTCCCTGCAGTTTTATTGGCAAGGTTTTTCAGAAATGGTTTGCCATTGTTTCCTTCCTAGGTGAAAGTGATTGGCTCAAGGTCACCTGGCTCTGGCCAAAGGCAGGACTAGAATTTATAGTCTCCCCATTTGTAGCCTGATACCTTAATCACTACACCAATACCAGGTAGTCATTATTTATCAACTGGCCTGTTTAGCCACTGTTTGAAGTTACAATGGTGCAGGAAAAGTAACAACTGGTCCTCACAGTTATGACCATTGCAGCATCCCTCTGTTCACATGATTGAGATTGGGGCACTTTGCCACCAGCAGGCATTTACAACTGTTGCAGCATCCTGCAGTCACATGAACACCATTTGCATGCTTCACGCTAGCTTCCCACAAGGAGAATCAATAGATAATCAGGCAATATAATCAAAAGTCACAGTCACATGATGTCTTGCTTAAGTATTGATTGCTTAGTAATACAGTTGTCAGTCCCAATTGTAGTGAGCTTTACCTGTGGCTGTATTCAGTAAATAGTCCTAGATCTCTATTTCATAACAGTTGAAAATGTCCTAATATATAATAATCTGGCAAGAAATAAATATATTTTCAGTTATGTAAAGAGAAAAAGTCATTAGTTTTCCAAATGATGAAGGATCATGTAGCATTTATAGTTATCATAAATAAAGTGATAACTAAATATAGTTATCATAAATAAAGGGAAATAAACTTTTTCCCTTCAAAGTGAAGTCGCAATTGTTCTCTGCAACAATTGTTCTCTGCAAGATAATGAACTGGAGATTATAATTTGTTGCAAATTCCCCAGTAACACAACATAATTATTTACATATAGGGGGAAAGCGTGCTGTTTTGTTTTCAAGAATGGACAGTTTTCATTTTATGAATTCTTGTTAATTGCACTTGAGCCAATACTTGACCTATCAAAAGCTTATGGCAATAGAATTTCAAGTTTCTTTCATTTCACATCTTATTAAGGCCTGATAAATTAAATTGAGCGCTTCACCAGAAGATTGTTCACACTTCGGATGTGGTCCATTTCTAACATTTGGGGAAAAAATGGTAATTGTCTCTACATTTTCTTTGCTCAGAGGCTTCATTTAAAAAAGTATGACATCACTTCTAATTAGCTGTTCACATTTGCTGATTTACACATTTACTATCAATCTACACAAACTTATTAACAGAAAATATCCACGAAATTGTTACTGTATTGTACTGAGTTTGAAAACTCTGCTAGGAAGAAAATGGAAAGCAGCTTGACTTTTTTTTCATACACATTACAGCATTACATTATATGTATGTTGCTACTTGTGGTTGTTCAGAATGAACATCAACTGGGTGGCACATAGTCAGTGTTGCTACTTGCTATAGTAAATAATGATCCAAATTAAAAGAACATGAAACAATTGTGTATTAAATATTTGCATGATTATTAAAAAAATAATTTTGATAATAAGATTTATTTTCACAACTAAAATAGAGCTGTGTAATGCTTTGAATTCATTTCTGAAAGGATACTTCCGAATGTATAGGAAATGCAACACCTTTAGTAATTATCTAAAGCGGCATCATTTTTTCTCAGACTGTGTAACAACTACAGGGACTGCTATAGGGCTTCTGGTACAGCCAAGCTGGATTGAAAACAGGAGTTGCCAACAGGTTCATTAACTTGCAGGGTCTGAACAAATCTAAATTATTAAATAGCGCCACTCTAAAATTGCAGGAAAAAAAAGCATAAACAAAAATCAGCAACAAAAAGCTCCTAAAAGCCATAGCTTTGTTCTTTACACTTAATGATAGAATAAAATTTAATTCTATTTTAAAAGCCTGGTTTAAAATAAAGTATAATTTTTAAACACAAAGCAATATGCAGTATATATCACTTCTCTCTAGTTTAGGTAATCCTGTATTAATAACAGTTTATAGCCAATATTCTCTCGTGTATTTTTATTGCCAAAACTCTCCATTAAATCATTTTTCTTCACTATAGCAGGAACCTGTGAGTTTTCCCCCTCAAAATATAGTTGGTCAGATCAAGGATAAAGGTGGAGAGGAAAGTATATGAGAAATAGGAATCTCAAGAATATACAGAATAGGCCTTTATAGGGCTAAATTCAGAATTCCAGATGCAAAATAAGGATTGATTGATTTCCAACATTTATATCACTGCCATCTTGTACCAAACTCTGGGCAGCTCACAATCAATTCACTGAAAAATCATACAAAAAGAAAGAAGCAGCTTTTACAGACTTTATGTAAGAGATTGAGAAAATTGTGGCTGATATATGAGATAAGGACGTAGCTCAAATGCTAGATGGCATGATTCCTCAAATAACCTTCTCTTTCACAGAAAAACTCAATTATTTAATAGTGATGTGAATCTAAATAAGCAGATGAGAAAACAGCTTTAGTGTACATGGAAGACATTTCAGGGTGAATTGGATCAAGCAAAGTCAAAAGCATATTTGTAGCAGTACTTCTGTTTATTTTTCCACTTTTGTTGCACTGACATTTAATAGGCTGGAACTACATATGTGTACAATATTCATTCATCAGATCCAAACAGTTAATTACTGTTTACTAATTTTTTAATTTTTTTGCAGACAAAGCCATTTTATTCACTGCAGATAAAGTTCTCTCCGTGTTAACTCCAATGCTGAGGCCAGACAATTGCAACTATTTGTCCAATTGTTTTGCTATGTCTTCAGTTGTGGATCTTGAAAATATGTGTTATAGCTATTTGTTCAATTCTTGCCCCTCCTCACTGATTATTTTAATTAAGGAAGGACTGACCTTGATTGAGAAAGGTATTTAAAGAAGGCAGTTCACTAAAGAAACCTTTCACTGATTAGAAAATATAATTTTTCTAAGAAAGTCATGGCTTAGCAAAATTGATAACAATGATATTCTGGACTCATTTAGTTGGGCCTTTGGATAAGATATGGCCCCATTGATGTATGCTGATATTATTTTACGAAGAATTATGAATGCATTCCTTTGAAAAGGAAAAATAATCCTGATCTCCTTTTGGAGGTTCTGATGACCTCATGTTTTGATGGAGTGCTTTGGTTCTGGTCTGGTCTTCTTTTTAAAAAAAAACATGTTTTACACGGTTAAATCAACTTGAGCACTGGAGTGAAATGCCAATGAACCCTAATTCTATTCCTTCTTGCTGTCTAATGATAAGGACCTGGTTATTTCATTTAGCTTGCATTCACCACAGTTGAGGACTCTAGACAATATATCCATAAGCAACACCATAAAATATTCCTGGTGTAATACATAAAATGACAATACATATAACAGAATTAAACATACATAATGCACACATGAAACAAAATAAAAACAAGCAGTCAGCAATTAACATACCAATATAACCAATGAGATTGATGGGAAAACTTCAAATGTCGAATGGTCTCTGGAATGATCATATTTTAGTCGCTTATGCAAAACCGATAGAAACTGAGATTATTTCAGAGCAAAGGTACAGGAATAGAAAAACAGTGCATCCAACTTCATTCACCTACCAATGAAATAGAGGACACCTAGCAGATTGTCTCAGGATATATGAATTGACCACTGCCTTGTTTTGGTAATGAGTTTTATTGGTGAGTAGGAAACCAGGCTCTGTTCTGGATAAATTTCTTTTTGATCCCTAGCTATCTTTGGTTATCCTAGTTGGAGTCCTATACTGTATTAAAATAATTGTGCAAGGTGTATTCTTACATGTTATTTTAATGTGCCAAGTACAATACTTTTTGAGCAAGTCTGACCTAATGGAAATTAATGAGACCTTGATTTTTTTTATTGACTACTTCAGTTCAGTCTACAAGGGTTTACATTCAATGTTGAATATTACCATTAATATAGAAATGTGGAATACAAATTGAATGGGAAAACCAATTAACTATAATTAATTGTATATTTAGATCAGAGGACAGATAAACTCATATTTACAGGACAAGGAAGGCTTAAATGTCACTACCTTTTTCCCTTCAAGCAAGCCAACAATGTCTAACAGTCAATTTTTAACTGCCAGTTTCAAAGAGCAATAATGCTCTACTTTTTCTCCTTCCTTTCCTGATTCTGTCATTGTTACAGCATTTTGTTACAAGATAAGTATAGAAAACTATGGTATGAGGGTTGTCTAAGTCACAGCCTAGGTAGAACAGGAGGTACAGCTAAACTCGACAAGTTATCCCATTGAAGCAGTAACTAATTTATGAATCTCTATGGAAATAACTTGAATGACCAACAAAATGGCAAACATTTTTTCCATGACATCTAAAACTAATAGTGATTAATGAGGAAAGAACTTGGCTGGACGGTAGATCAGTGAAGCTCCTGTTTCATTTTACTAATAGATATTCTCATGTTTTTAATTTTTGCAATTTCTTGCTCCTAATTTTAAATCTAGTTTACCTGTATATTTGTTTTTGTAGTATCATGTTCAATGGCTAGCACGATAAACATCCTTTTTCCCCAAGGATGTTTATTCCCCTTCTTCAGATACTCAGATACTTTATTGGCAAAGCATGGCTAGACATGTACCATGTCTCTGGTATAGC
>JANHZU010011118.1:56622-70301 GCA_032468055.1 Acrochordus granulatus | reverse complement strand
ATTTTAGTTCACTGATTCCCAAGATGTCAATGTTCAATCTTGCCATCAAATGTTTGACCACATCCAGCTTACCTTGATTCATAGATTTTACATTCAAGGTTCCTAAGCAATATTGTTCTTTACAGCACTGGACTTTCCTTTCACCTCCAGACACATCCACAGCTGATCATCCTTTTGGATTTGGCCCAGGCATTTCACTCTTTCTGGAGCTACTTTTAATTCCTTCTGATCTGAGGGGCTCATCTTCCTGCGTCCTATCTTTTAATTTTTTGTTGCTGTCCATGGGGTTTTCCTGGCAAGGATACTGGAGTAGTTTGCCATTTCCTTCTTCAATAGAGTACTATAGCCCATTTTTACCAGGTATCCAGGAACCCCAGCAACATCTAGCGCAGTTCTTGTTAACCCAGGCAACAACCAAGTCGGTATAGGTTTCATTAAATTATTTGCAGTGAAAGGCAGGGAATCCTGGCAAGCTGCAGTCCAAAATTATTTGCTTTACATTATCATTACATTTTCCCAAAGAAAATTAAAGTCTTTCTAAATCAGCGTCAACTGACAGACAAGATGAAAGTGAATTTAGTTAATTAATTTAGTTAATTTATCTCCCCTTCACTTTTTTTTAGTTAGTTCAACAAAGACAAAATTGGCTGGAAGGAAGGAGCTTAATTTTATGTGGCACAAAATACATACAAAAACAGAAGCAGTGACCTGGAAAGATTAGAATGGAAGAACAGTGGGCAACCACAGACATTTTGATATTAACAAAATTGTAATCCATAGAGATTAACCACAGATATAACGGAAGCCAAAATTTTGATACTTATATTTCATTTATCCCTTTAATGCTACATTTGAAAAAAAAAGTTACAGATGACATTTAAGTTGAAGTAGGAAGCTACGTAAAATTGCCTTTCTTTAATAACATTTAGAAGGTTTCTTGTTTTTCACACAAGATTGGCAAAATTGGGGGGAAAACAAAATATGAATTAATAATTCATATGGATTTTCATATGAAAGGCTGTTAAAATGACATAATAAATTGGAATTTATAATTTGAGAAGAAAATGCATTTACTTCAGTGGTTTTTAAAACTCAGTTTGCAATTGTGTAGCATCATTGTGTACAATTTTGCTGTACAACCCTGATGCTTTAGCCTTATATGTGGGGTTGTTACAGAATCTCCAGAGCCCAGGGAGTGCCCAGCTATCCATCTCCAGAGCGCAGAGAGCATTCAGCTATCCATCAGGAACAGACAATAAACCTCTTTAAAAAAAAAGTTCAACAGGAAGCTGCTCATGCATTAGCTCTGTTTCCTGGAAAATTTCTGGATCCCAACAAAAAATTAAAATGATGGCAGGAAAAAAAGCAATATTCTACAAATACTGGTTTATTTTACAATAACTATAACTAAAGAGTTTTAATTCAATGTATGCTATATATTTTTAAATCTTATGGATCAGATTCAGTACAGCTAATATGGATGAAGCAAAATTTTGTTTTGTTGAGAAATGCAGAGCAATATAGTACTGTAAAAGTTCATTCCAACTGAAACATCTTCTGTGTTCAAAAAATTAGCAGCTTTTAAAGGACTGTAGTAGAATGCTTCAGTTTAGCAAGATTCTGTCTATAGGTGTGGAAACAGTAAAGAACTCTGCTTGGGAGAATCACCACATGTCTTCCTTGATTTTTGGGTCTGACAGGGACAGATATTTCAAGACAAAGAGAAAATAAATAAAGTATATATGGGTATGTAGTTACATATGCGTATATATGTATATAGTATATATGTATATAATATGTCTTTATTATTGCCAAGAGATTAATTTTCAACATTATAAAGATGAATTTATAACTCCAATTACTCAGCAGGTTGCATATCTTATATAGCTTGCTTCCTACAAACAAGATGCCTACAGAGATAATGTATGAACAATTAAAATGAAATATCTTTTATCTTTTATTGAAAGTATTATGTTAAAAATGTCTTCCCACTCCACAGACACATGAGAAATCACATATATATATAGACTCTGTCAGTTTGGTCTAGTGCTTAATGCACCAGGCTAGAAACCAAGAGATTCTGAGTTCAGAATGCCTCAGCCATGAAGGCCAGCTGGGTGACTTTGGGCCAGTTACTTTTTCTCAGCCCACAATGTCAGGTTCAGGTGACAACTATGATATTACGATGAACCAGCAATCAACTTTCATGTTGTGATTTTGTAGTTTAATAGAATATGTACATCTGAAAATATTGTTCTGATTTGTTTCAAAGTCAAATTAATATATCTAATTACTATACTTCTCACAAAATAGTAACTTTAGGACTTTGCAAAAACTTATGATTTAATAAAGAATTATTCTGGTTGCATCTCCCACACTGGTTTATTCTTCTGTACAAATGCAATGAGTTTCAACAAGTTTGAAATATTATTTTTGTTGTATAACTTGTATTTTAAGATCTAATGAGATGTTTAATATTGAAGATTTTAGACAAAATGTGGGTCTCACATTTCTTATCAATTTACACATCAAATTGATATATAAATAACTGGAATTTATGAAGACTATTGGCTTTTTGGACTCTTCAGGATCCAATAACTTAATTGACTTTGAGGCTGAAAATATTGCTGGTCCAAATCAAGATGTCAAAAAAAAGGTATAACTGTAAATATTGCCTGCTGTAGCAACTGATAAATGGTATTTATCTTTTAACAAAGAAAATGAGAAAAGCTCATCATTATCATCCACTAATTCTATTAATATAAAACATCCTTTCTGATCTTCCACAAAACCTATTTTTAATCAATTTTGAGATTTAGATTACACCAGAGTGTCAATTTAGCATTAAAAAAGGATCAAGGTATGTTTCCTAGAACTAATAGATCACAGCTTTCATATCAATTTGAGAGTAACAGTATTACAAATTATTTTGTATCCAAAACAATCTAATTAAATATATAATTATATTCTAAAAGGGCTCAAAATGGAGAATTTGCATTAAGCCAAAGGTGTCTTAAATTTGGTACAAGTCAAAATGTAAATACGGTGGTATAATTCAAGATTCAGAAAACAGAGCCCCTGGGTTTGAGCTGAAATTCATAAGATAATTTACTGAGTTCCTGAAAATATTTGTACAGTATACACAAATTCCACACACAATAAATAAAGTATCCTGGAAATATCATATATTTTAAGATCATTTATCCTACTCCAGAGAGCAAATTTTAATGAAATAAAATCACTTATTTTTTAAAAAATATTTTTGAAAACAATCTTGGAAGCATGTTTCAATTTAACTTTAATAAATTAAAGTTATTTAATATATTTTCAGTGAGCAATTGTAATATTTTAACTACTAGTCCAGTTTCAGGCCAAATCCACTCCAAGATTATTATTTTCAATCATAAATTTGTGGCCCTGAACATTTATATATATATACTACTAATTATCCAGTTCAACTAGTATATAATTATTTAATATAATTGCTTATATTAAATATAATACACACACAACACACATAAAAATATATCTGCTTTTGGATAGGGATACTAAAAGTTGAATTAAGTCCATTAAAAAAAGTGTTTAATAACTTTCACATTTTAATCATAGTAAAAATTATAATTTACGAACAAATTTTAGTAGCTGGCAAGGCTTTTGGAGTGGGGAGACAAAGGCCCAGTAGCTTCAATTTCTGTACTTCAGATGAGTATAACAAACTAAGTTGTTAAAACACCTTTATCTCATTTGTAAAAATAAGGTTGGATTCAGTAACAGGAAAGTCCCTTATTACCTTTATGTGCTAGATACTATGGTAGGCTGTGTTACTTATACCACAACTAGAATTAGATTAGCACTGTTGTGTACATGCCAAAATTTCTATCATGATAATGTATGACTTATAATTACTTTTGATCCTTTAGCTTTTGCTTGCCATTTGCTACCTTTAATCCATAGGCAATCAAAAAAAGAAGGAATAGCTGCTTCTTTGTCAGGTTCAAGCAACCAGTCCACACCCAAAGATTCAAAAAACTGATTTTGTAGAAGAAAGGGCTGAGCCAGCGGGTGGTGTCAGACATGGGATCAGCCTTCAGCCACTGCATAACCACAATTGTAATAGACCCACCCCTTTTTGATGGTTGTTGCATTTTATCTCCCAACCACACGTGTTCAACCATTAGTTGAGTAGATTTATGTAAATATGCAAGACCAATAAATCTGTTAGCATGAATCTTGTTGCTGGGCCTGGTCTTTCACACCTGACAGATTTATTGCTGAAAGTCTATGCATAGACATTTTCTCAGACTAATGGTTGGTAAAACGCGATAAGGGCTAACAACATTCAAGGAGAATTGGACTTCATTCTCTTATGGCTTTGTAGGGATTCTAAGATGATGCCTCATTTAAATCCTTCCCTCTGCTAGTCTTTCTCCTATATTCTGCATGTTAATTTGCATGTTTATGTGCATATTTGGAAGGTAAATGGCCAATGGAAGGTAGAAGAGGAATCTGATATAATTTTGCCCATCGACTCTTCAAACCTAGATTTAATACTGACTTCAACAAAAATCATAGCGATTTCAACAATTTCAATTTTCAGTTAGCAGTAATAGAAGAAAATAAGCAGCATGTGCTTCCTGGAAGAATAAAAGGAAAAACTGCAAAGTAAATTTCCATCACTCAAACTATCAAAAAATAAGGCAAACACTTGATAATGCAAAACAGCTATCCATATTTATAAAGCCAGAGTTACATTTGGAAAGACCTTTAAGTAAAGTGTATCTACCAACTTAGGCTATATTGCTATAATACTATAATAATCATGTGATGACTCAAAACAAATGCTTCTTGAAGTTTCATATTTGTGGATATTGAAGGCAAGATAACTGACTACTTCTTTCCACTGTATTTAAATTCCATTTTACATAACAAATACTATAGGATTTAAATTTAGTAACTGATATACAATTCCCATCCACTCACACTTCATAAACATTATATATGCTAATGCAAATACAATCAAAATACACAAGAGATTTCAACAAAGTTTTATTTTTAGGGAGAACTTATACTCATAGTAGATCTAATTTTTTTCTCACCTTATCTCTCACATTATAGAGTTTAACTTATCTGAACTTTGAAGTATCAAATACTCAGAGTAAAAATGTTAACAGGACTGATTACTAATTTTACTATTTGAAATCTACTACTAGAAATAATTTCAGTTCGTAATGACTGCATAGAAAATGTAAGAAATCAGAACCAGAGCAATAAACATAAAAACCCAAAGGGAAATATGCAGCTTAATGTTACATAGGTTGCAAACAAAATATAAAGTAGATTACCAGGCAACATCATAGAAGCTATATTCTTTGATACACAACATTGATAATGTCAACACTCCACTTCAAAAAGAATTTGTGGGTTTAAAGAAGGGCAAAAATCTGTGATTAAGGAACTGGAAATCAAATCCTGACAGGAGTCACTGAGGGAACATGAAATGTTTAGTCCTGAAGATAAATCAGTAAGACACATACAGTTAAGAATAATATTTTTTTTAAAAAAATCAGCCATTGGTTATCCATAAGAGCTACCAATTTGGTTTCTATCACAGGCCCAGGCCTGAATCCATATAGCTGTACATGATGGTTTAATTCAAGCATACATAACACACATGGCAGTCTCTTCTGTCTGCTATACTCAGGAAAAAAACCATAGTGATTGAGAAGATGAGTGGAGACCCTTGGGTAGCTTGGGATTACTGTTGTGACAATGGCAGGGAAAAGGGGCCATGTGACTCTCCACAATTTTTTTCCTGCTCACACACAACTGCAGGTAGTTTAATGGTCTTGGGCTTGAGATTGGCCCATATGAAAGATTTCCCTTGGGGGCCAGAGAGCTCTGTTTTGGCTGTGATGTCACATTCAGCATTCTCTACTATTTTTAAGGACTGTAATTAAGCACATTTTGGCTGTTTTGTCCAGAGTTGCTTTGTTCTTCTATGCAATCTAGGATCTTTAAACAAGAGACTACTTGGTCACTCAATATAATGTTGGTTATATCTTGTCAACAAGGAGATATTGGTAAAGTACTAACATATTCAAGGTACTTTGAACTTTAAAATAAGACTATATTTTGTTTGGTAAAAAGAAAAAAAGTCAAAAATAGCATTTTAGGTGTACATTCTGTATGGAAACAACCTTTATTTGCTAACTTAGTAGAGAGATTTGCCTTTACAGCTAGTACTGAGTTTGCAAGTTCAGATGAGTGTTAAACTAGAAACTTATTTTGTTGTTACTGTATTGATTGAAATTCATTAATGAAAAATACTTCTAGACAGATTTAAATGATTGCACTATCATATATCCAGTCTTCGTGCAGTACATATATTGTCTACGTAACTCACTAAATCATAATCATTTTTTAAAGACATAAAGGTCGAAATGCATATGACCTTAAAGGGTACCCTATTCCAGAAAGAGGGAGTTGCAGCTGAGAATATGATTATCTGGCTCCTAACCACCTAGGTCTTGCTCAAGCTAGACAGCTAGATAATCTTCCTGCTAGACAATGTAACTCAGGCATATTTTCCCTGCAGAAGATGATGCTAAAGGTAATAAAAGACTTAGAAAGCTTTATGGGAAAATATAAATTGGGCCTAGAAGCCAAATGGCAACCAGTGCAGCCCCTGAAGAACAGGTATCATTCTGCTGAACAAACATGGGTTGCTGCATTTTATAAAAGCTGCTGTTTCTGAGTCATCTTCAAAGGCAGCCTCATGCAAAATAAAAGACAGATGGAGTGAGTCACTGCTTTCAGTGCATCCTGTTCAGGAATGGGTGTAACTGGTAGACCTGCCAAAATTAGCCAAGGTCTCTCTTGGCCATGGCTTCTACCTGCTGTTTCAGAAGAAGCCATGATTCTAGGAAACTACATAACATCTTCTTCAGGGGAAATGCTACCCATCAAGAGCAAAGTTAACTTCCATAATACTGTTAAGACTTCTGAACTAATAATCCCATCTTGCTGGGAATCCTTCATAATCTGTTTTGCCCCATTCTATCACTCACAGTTTTTAGGCAGCAGTTTAGGCTTTCCACCACATCTCCTGTTTACCTTGGGGTTAAGATGTAAAGTGATATCCTCAGAATATAGATGGTATCTAATCCCCAACCAATGGATGATTGTCCACCATTGTTTTATTTTAAAAAAAGGCAGGAGAGATAACTACTGGAGCATCCATACTGATGTGTACAAAAATTGCTTTGAAAAGAACTGTTGATCTTCATTCTGCAGATGCAGTGAATAGGGAAAAGTATTGATGCTCCGCTATTTTATTGCCATAAATGATTGTACTCATCTCTGGTTATTGTCATTCCTCATCTCCTGCCAACACAGCTCCAGATGTCTTATTTTGCACTTCCTCTCCTGGAGCTTCTTGTTAAATCAAGATGCTCTCCAAATTGATACCTAAAAAAGACTGCTCAAGGACAACATACTAAATGCCTAATAATCAAAGCTGCATGCTAAGTTGATGTAAATTGCAAAAACTTTGTTATATCTCATGTTAATTAAAATCCATAATTATATTTAAATGGATAGTCTTTAAAAGAAATGATTGATTAGACATTTGGAGTGATATTAAATTATTAATGTTATAATACATATAGACCATCAAATAGTATGGTTAATAATGGTAAATATAATCCAATTATGCTTTATAAGAAGTTAAGTTCTTTGTTCTCTTTAAACATATATCTTGTTCCAAAGTATTGCATGCACGCTCTGAAATTTATCTCTAGAAGAATTAGTTATGATGGAATGGAAAAAATTAATATAAATTCATTTTATGATGCTAACAGAATTGAATTTTCTTTTTTACAAGATGAAATAAGAAAAAGAAATCCCTATGTTGCATAATAGCTGGAGATGTCAATAGTTCAAGAAAAATACCTAATTTATTTATTGGTAGTTCCACAAAGTTTTTGGGGTAGCGAGTAGTAGTAACAAGTATTTGAAATAGTAGAATAGTACAATATATATTTACTATTTTACATGATGGATTCAAATTATAAATAAAATATTTTATATAAAATAAATTACCAAAAAAGATAATTACCACTTATTACCTACATCTAATTCCATTTTTTTATTTCAAATAGGGCAGAAACAACTTGGGCTCCATTTATGTGTGGGCATCTGGAAATGGTGGAAGAAGTAAGGATCATTGTTCCTGTGATGGCTACACCAATAGCATCTATACCATCTCCATCAGTAGCACAGCTGAAAGTGGGAGGAAACCTTGGTATCTAGAAGAATGTGCATCAACATTAGCCACAACCTACAGCAGCGGAGAATCGTATGACAGGAAAATAGTATGTGGTCTTTTCACCATGATTGAAGTTCAGTTGAAAATAAAATTGACAACTTCTTTTTGAAATATAATCTAGGTTTTATTTATCCTAAAATTAGTTGACATTTTATATATATATTATATATATTATACCTTTAATATATATATATATACTAAAAATGCTCCTAAAATCACTTTTTCATCCTCTATGTGCAACCAAAAACTGATTTGCACAAGAAATAAACATATAGGAAATCTTCCAGTTGAAGGGAGGGGAAAGCACACTTGTTCTCTCTCAGTCCTAGTTTTCCATCATGAATACAAATTTGTTTAATGTTTTCTCCTTTTCAGTCTCTTGCTGCTAATAAGGAGTTAAGATCGGCTATTTTTCAAAATATATCGTTTCTTCTAATAATCTGGGATATTAGCCATCTCTCCTGGAAACCTTGCTGTTTTCAGATGATTAAATTTAAAGACAAATTCTGAGGTAACTCTTCATTCTAGTAATTATTCTGTTATCATCTGCTCTCTTCTACTCATTCTTCTTTCAATAAATTTTATATATTTGGCTTTTTTTCTATACTCTCTTCAATAAATGGTAAAGGAAAGAAAAAGTCCATTATTTTTCTAGCAAAAAGTATTCCCATGAATATTCCTATTTTTTAAAAGTTTAGATTTGATGTGGCAATTGAGATAATATATAAAGCAGACAGATTTAATCAATGTTGCTTTAAAGACTGAGAATCAGTGACATCTAAATATTTTAAGTGTAATTCAAATAATTTTTGTTGTCCTTCTCTGAATGAAATATCCCTTTAAATAGTTGCAATAAGACTGGTGATCAGATTAATATGTGAATAATAATTCAGTCTCTATGGCCATAATCCAGCACAAATCTAATTACCCCTAATCTTATTATGCTCATAACTTTAATTTCGTTACAATGCCTTGAGCTAAAACAAACAATCCAAGAAACAATATAACTTGAATCAGAGTTTGTATAAATAAAATCTGTTCACTCAGTATGACTTTTTTGTCCTTCTTGCTTCTTCAACCCTCTACAGTTCAAAATACCTCTCATGAGATTTTGGCAACTTTTAAAAAGTTTAAACATATTGTTACGGCTTTAGTAGGAAAGAGATTACAAATAATTATGCTACTGATCTATTTTGCTATTTTCTTTCAAACTAATTCTGGATCCAAGTCTATTGTTTTCAGAAAAGGTTCTTATTAATCTGTATATTATATATGTGGGTATTTCAAGCCAGTACATATATTCCTGCCTATATTTATTATTTATAAATAATATGCCATCAGTGCCATAGATTCCAGGAGTCTTACAATCAAAATTATTAAATAAATAAATAAAACCAACATAAAAGCATAACCAACATCAGACAAGGAAAATAATCAAGTAGTCCTAATATTGCTGATAGCCCAATGTGAAGTCCTCTTCTTCAGAGTCTCTGTGGAAAAGCACAATTTAATCTGACCTCAGTGGATATGCTGTTTGAAAGTAATAGTACAACAAACAATGGCATCACTACTATATTGGTTTCTACTGTCAACAGGCAGGCAACTACATTCTATGCCAACTTTAGTTTCTGCATCATCTTCAAAGATGGCCCCTAAATAAGGAGAGGCACAATAATCTTTTGCTTGGTTCAGAAGAGTTATAAACCTGGGAGATATTTTTTGCTTATACAAAGACTTTCATAAAAGACTGCTTTGGGTAGAGTCTAAATGACACAAGAGATTGATGTGAAGTTGAGTGGGTACCTTCTACTGATCTTATGTTTGGGTCTATAATACCATAACAGTTATATTGCTTTGTTAGCTGAAATATTGGGAATAATCTCCAGCACTAAAATGCTGATAACTCAAAAGCAAGACATTGCTTCTACAAGCTTCAATTTTTTGTTTTTATATTTTAAATAGTGCTCTAAACCTGCTTTGTATTAATTAAATGACTGAAAAGTACTTGATATAATTTTATATTTAATTTGAAAAAAACTGAAATTCAATTTATCAATTAGATTAATGCAATATAAACACATTGGTGCTGTGTTGTTTTGCATTGATTTTAAAATTAACACTTGTCAGAGCCTATTCACCCACACACTGGAATGCAACAATTGCCTTCATGCTGCTTTAAAGGAAGAGCAGGGGAGGGTACAATCTACATTGACTGATTTATTAATTTTGCTTGTATGCTACCAAATGTTCCCACTCAGTCTTTCTACATGTTTAGTGGTCAATTTGCATATGAAATCAACTTCTTGACCATTTAACTCTTTACCTTCTTTCTTTGTTTTTATGATTTCATTGAATTTCAAAAAATGATAAAATATGGAACAATAGAAAAAGAAAAAATAGAAAAGCAAAAAAAAGACTTACAAGTACAACAAGAAAAGAAAAAAGATATAGAAAAAGAGTAACTTCCAACTTTCTTCAGTACAGATACAAATATATAATAAAGTAACCTCTTAAATTTAAACAAAATTAAAGGCATAATATAAAAATTATATAGCAAATAAAAGCAACAACAATACACAAATCTAATATAATAAAAACATATCTAGTCATCAAATCCCAAAATCAGAGTTTAATTTCTATCCTTTTTGAGCAAAAAGTCCAGAAGTGATTTTTCAAATTGAAACAAAGTTAGACAAATTTTTGTTTTCCATCAAAGTGGTCAGATTGCCATCTCAGCTAGCCCCATTAATTTCACAATTCATTCTTCTACTATTAGAGTTTGCGTATCTTTCCACCTCTGTGCATGTAAAGGTCTTGCTGCTGTTATATAAGAACAAAGTCCCATGTTTCCTTTTAATCTGTGTATCTGTCATGCTTAAAAGAAAAACCTCTGGTTATAATTGCACATTGATTTTTAATATCTTCTGAATCAAAATATATATTTGGCCCCAATATTTCTTAGTCCTCTTGCAAGTCCACCAAAGATGATAAAACGTATCTCACATTGGTTACATTTCCAACACTTATTTGACATTCTCTTATACAACTTTGACAATTTATCACATGTTACATACCAATAATCCATCACTCTATAAAAACTTTATTTCATGTTATTTACATTGTTTCTTAATTTCTCTCAGGACCCTTTCCCACTTTTAAAAATGATGGAGTTCTCCAAAAGAGTCTTTAGTCTTATGTGTTATATTTATTGATATTTATCATATTAAAAATTGATATTGATGCATTTGTGCTTTTATTGTCTCTCAATACTGCCTATTGTTTAATGGAATTTTAATACTGTATTATTTTATTAGTTTACAAACTGACAAAGTTTTAACATGTGCTATTTAATGCCAAGTCACTGAGAGGTTAATAGAAGTGATATTCTCATTGATACTTGAATTGTACTTTTTGTAGACCTAAATATAAAATAATTAAGTTGGCACATGATAAGTGCTCTATATTTGACAATTGTTAGGAAAGCAAGAATTTGCTCTGTGAGTAATTTCCAATCCTCCCCTCCCTATCCTCTACCTCAGGTACTGTTATTGGTTTCCAAGTTATACCACAAACATAATTAAGTGCCTCGGGCATGTCACATTTTTGGCTTTCTGTTAACTCTTTTACTGGAAGTTACATTTATTGTTTACTGGCAGTAGCCTTTATTATTTCTCTTTATGTTCCACGTCATTGTTTTAGCAGCTTTGTAGATTGTGTCCTGAGGCTGTATTCTACAAAAAGTCATTATTCTTTTTCTTATATTGATCACTGATGCACAGTGTATGGTTTTCCTATGGGTGAAATACATTCATTTCTTATGGATGCAGCCTATGACTCTTTTATTAATTATAGTTTGATAATTATGATTTAAGATTTATTGGCTAATTGATATAAATTTTTGGACTTGTATACTAAGTTTTACATTTACAATTTATATTTACATTATATTTTTATTTAACCTGGATGGAAGGTGGTGTTTATAAAATTTCAATCTTTCACACCTAATTTTCAATTATTATTTAATTTCCTTTACTATGCATGCTTAATCAGGAGTAAGTCTCCTTTAATAGTATTTATTTCTAATGTATATATGTTAATACTTTCTTTTTTGTAGTTGTAGCAGTATTTATGTTGAAGATAAAGCAATTACATTTGTGTTCAAAATACTATTTTAAAATGGGGTGCCTTTCAAAAAAAACAATGAATTGTACTTTTTAATAGAGTAGATAGTGAACATTTATTAAAATAAATAATGGGGAGTAATCATAGTAAATATATTTAATTTAAACTTAAAAGTTTTTTCTGGTCTGACCCAAGAATTTTATTGTTGTTCTATCCACTTTTAGAATGGATTTGTTTTCTGGCATAACTTTGAAAGGCTAGATATGACCCCATTCCCTCAGCAGTTATTTATACAGAGCACAGGATTTTCTTGACAATAGTAACCAGCTCAAGTTTCAAATATCCAGAACACTCATCATGTGAACACTTCAAAGACATCCCATTGATATTGCATATGTAACTTTGGTTCCTGTAAATCAACAGCATGAATATCTACAGGGCATAAGCAGTGAGGGTCCTATGTGAGGAAAGACACTCAAGTGGAAGCCAATACATATACATTTGTATTCAATTGTGAATGTCTGCAGAATATTTTGTCATATGAGCAGCCTTATTTGGGCAGAAATTTATCCAGAGTGCTTCTGTTATGGAAAAGGATAAAATGGGCTGCTACTCTTTGCATTGAAAGTACAAAATTTATATTAGGTTGGAGTTTAATTTTGCTTGCAGTACTTCCGTAAAATACCGAAGTGTCATATCATCTAACAAATTGTCTTTTAAAACTCCTCATGAATGTAATATGGGATTGGGTTTCACTTGTTGCCAGACATTATTACAGTAATCTGGGAGGCAAATGGTTTTTGGATATCTACATGCTTTAGAGAGCTAAAATCAGCACTGAAAAAAAAATCATTCCATTGAATAATAATACAGTTTTATATGTGTATAAGCCATTTGAACAAAATAAACATTTTTTGATTGCAGCATTGTTTTCAATTATATATTTCCCCCCTAGATCACTACAGACCTCAGACAACGTTGCACAGACAGTCATACAGGGACATCAGCTTCTGCACCTATGGCTGCAGGAATCATTGCACTGGCACTGGAAGCGAAGTAAGTAACTTTGTTTTTTTAATAAAAAGTCATGAAGACATACTGTAAGATTTTCTGCATTCTTTCCCTTATTGTCATAAAATGTTACTTTCCCCTAAAAATATTTGTGCAACTATCCATATTCATTGGTGATGGATTTTTGAGTACAATGGTGCCTCACAAGACGAGATTAATC
>JANHZU010011118.1:0-21645 GCA_032468055.1 Acrochordus granulatus | reverse complement strand
TTTTTGGGGGCGTGGAACGGATTATCTGACTTTCCATTGTTTCCTATGGGAAACTGCGTTTCGCTTTACGAGCATTTCGCGCTAAGAGCGTTCTTCCGGAATGGATTCATCTCGTCTTGTGAGGCACCACTGTATATATATTTGTTGGGAGTTCACAGCCCAAAAGAATACAAACTTTTGAATTCTTCAGACTCATTAGCCAAATTATACAAAAAATCAAGGGTGGGAGACAAAATAGAAACTATTTTTAGAATCTGTGACTATGGAATATTTTAATTATAGTACTCATATCTCATGGAAATTGCAGCCTAAAGGAATTAGCTACTGAAAGATGTTGTAAGCTGTCAGGTACAAGAAGCAATACTGAAACAACATTTTAAAAAATTGAAAAGATACATGCAATTCAGCTCCATCTGAAAAATTATGCTACTCTCCTCCCACTTTATTTTTCTGGTAAATATACATCTGTACCATCCAATTGTAATGATAAAGAAAACACACACATGAAATTGATACAATGACGTCGCGATGATGTAATTATATTATAATATTTTAATTATATATGTTGAGTTCCTTAGTGCACATATGCATTCATGTACACTAATATATCAGAAAAGAAAAATTCATGCTGCAATAAGATGAAGTAGATGTAGAAAGGTTTATTAAAATTTCTACAATAAATTAACAAGCATAATGGATCTAAAGAAAGCCATAGAATAACAGCAACATTTTAGTTCACATCTAAGCAGATTGACTGAGTATTCTAGTATGTTTGCTTTCAAAAATTGCAAATATTTTTTACTTCTGTGGTATTATGTTTCAGACTGAGATTCAAATCAGTTATAAACATACCTTAATTTCTTTAGGAAATGGCAATTGAAAAAATACTATAATCTATAAATGTATTTTCTCTTCTTAGATAAAAGCTAAAATTACCTAAATCTCCTTGTGTTTTTTATGTAGTTTACAAGGAACAAGATGTGTTATACGCTGTGAAGCAGGCAAATATTATAATGGCAGAGACTGTGAGCCATGCCATCATACTTGTGCCTCTTGTGCAGGTACTTCTAATATTATTTTTGTTAATTAAATAATTTATCCCTTGCAATAAGACAGAGGGTGTACTAAGTAACTCAATACATTTTGGTGACTATTGGTTGACAGGAGAAATAGGCAGAAGTCAAATTATTTGAGTGGAAATTGCTCATATTATAGTCCAAATTGTACATTTCCACACCTTATTAAGTGACTTTGTTACACAGCCACTCTCTATTCCACTATAGGTTTTTCAGATTTTCATATCAAATAATTGATTGAAAAACCACTTGAAAGTTCTCAAAATTTGCATTATTGTATGTAATAAAATTAATGTTTATGAAGAGTACATATGATTACAGACTCTGCTTGTTAAGTCTGTTATGTTTGTGGTGAGTTTCATTCCTTATCTTCTCAATAAAAGCCCTCAGGGGGAAGCAATTTAACTAGAGAGATGGCGGGGATCTAAACACACACTAGGACTTTTTAGATTTGCTATTCCATCTGCTTATTTTGCAGTGGGGATTCCTTTGCAAAAGTCTCCAACTTTTAAAAAGGCTTTGTAGAAACACACAGTAAATATGAAACATAGTGTATCATTAAGCCATGCTCAGATAACACCCATTGTTTATAGTTAGTGTGAACAGCTTCAAAGTGCATGATAGATCATCACAATCATGTCTTTGCTGAAATGCTACAACTACCAAGAAAATCAAATTTAGAACAAACCAATTGTAGTTTTAGCAAATTGGTGAGACTATGAGGAGGGATTAGCAGTGTGATTGGAAGAGTTCAAGAGTACCATACTGAGATTTTCTTGAATGTCTTAACATTCATGTTTACATGGAAGAATGCCATTTTTCATCCCACTAAAATAATAATCACTCTGGAGAATTATGTAATAAACATCCATTGTCTATGTTTTATTGAGAATACAGCAACATGTTATCATTTTTGTTCTGTTGGCTTTTGAGGCCCAGGAGCTGATTCTTGCATCAACTGTACAGAAGAATACCTTATGGAGAATGGAAGGTGTGTGGTAGCTTGTAACAATGGCTACTATTTTGATCACTCATTAAAAAATGGATATAAAAGTTGCAAAAAGTAAGTGGTCATTATGAGCTATGTCATATTTTAAATCAGATTAAAAAATGTATCCATTTTACATGTAAACCATAACTAAGTAATAAACAAATTGCTTGCTGTGGCAGTATACTTTAAATTTGCAAATATTAATTTGGCAGCTTATGTGAGCTCTAAAATGTGGATATGACTCATGTTTTATAGAGAAAATTTTAAGATATGTGTGGACTCCTTCAATTTATTCATTGGATTCAATTTTAGCAGAGCTTAAATAAAGAGTAGAATCAAACTCATGAATATACTTTTCTGAAGTTATAGAAAGTTTGTGTAACTAGGACTAATAAAAAGAGGTTTGAAAATCTTCAAGGAAGATTTAACATCTTCAAGAATGAAATTTAGGAGTTTGTTCATTTTTGCAGTAGAATTAATAGAAATGCTGCATTTTGTATTCAATTCTTAGTATATCAGAAATTTCCAAATATTGTCAAAGCAAAATTTTGTAAGTCTGGGGGTATGTGAAGTAGGGCTGAGGGGAACTGAACCTCATTACACTAAATAAAGTTAGCTTTCTAAATTACTACTTGGGAAATACATTTTTTGTTTCTTTTATCCATTCAATCGTGTCTGACTCTTGATGACTTCATAGGCAAATGCTCCTCTCCATGCTATCCTGTTAAGTACAACTTATTTCAGTTGTTGTTCATCTTTGTATCACTTTTGATGGTATCAAGACTTCTTGTTCCACTAACTATTCCGAGCATGACTGACTTTTCGAATGAATTTGCATGCATGATATGGCTAAAGTAAAGACATACCATAATCAAATAGGAGCTCTGGTATAATGAGAAACAATAGATAATCCAAACAATTTCACAGAAAAGAAACAAAACTTTTCAAAAACTGACGAACCAGAAAAGTAATGGTGTTCCTTTGTCTCCATTGGCCTAAAAAAGTTAACTCTACATATTTCAGTACAGTAGGAAATTTCTATGTATTTACAATTAATGGAAATCAGAAAACTAAATGGAATATACAGTACCTACAATTCTAGCTAGAAGATGAGTAAAAGTCAATAATCATACTAGTAGTAAATGTCTCCTAATCCCAAAGCAGAGGTATAGGGAGGAAATATATTTGATTGACTGAAATTTCTGAACAGTCAGATTATTTTACTGTTTTGGCACATGTCCACCAGATTATAGTTAACTTTGTGGAAATGTTGGAGACATGTACAGTTTTCTTTATATATGATTAGCCTTCGAGCCTCAGAAGTATAAAACAGGAACAAAGATAGGATGGCTATGTGATTTAAATTATCATCTTTGCTATTTTCTGTTTTAGCATCAACATTTTAGAATCTTGCAGTAATTTAAATATGAAGCTAAGAAATCAAGCAGTACTTGATTATAAGAAAAATAATATACCGATCTTATGTATAACTTGCTGTTTTTTCATTCAGATGTGATGCCAGTTGCTTTGGGTGCAGTGGCCCAGGAGAAAGAAATTGTACAAGTTGTCCAAATGGCTATATCTTAGATACCGGTCTCTGTGTAGTCGGTCTTGTCTGTAAAGATGGTGAGTGCTTTTCTCCAGCTAATTTTCTTTTCTAATTTTTCCTCTGTTTAATATTGTTAAAATATTTTGGACTTTAAAAATAATCTCAAGAAAACTTAGCTCCTTTAATATTTTTATTCCCAATAGGAAAAAACACAGGCTATTCTTCTAGTTCAGTATTCGCATCATTTATCAATTAGCTAAAAAAATAATCTATTTTCATATATTTGCTTAAAAGCTTGAATGTGCAAACAGTGTTAAGGGATACAATACCACATGAATAAAAGGATAAAAATAGATGTTTTTTAAAAAATACTTAAAGAAGCCCAAAACTAAGATAGAATAAATCAACTGACATGTTCAAATTGTGCCCCAAATGTGAAATATTGGGAATTTTTAATTTTACAAAATATAAAAGAACTGATATTATGGGAAATACATTTTTGCTCTGGTGTGTGCATGTATGCGCATGTCTATGTATATGAACTCACTGAAAAAAATTAATACCCTCAAACATAAACAATAGGATCCCTTGAGTCCTTCACAGTCATAGTGAATCCTCATTCACTAAGGTCAGCTCTCTTAATCACAGTATCCTCCTGATATGTTAGAAACAATCAAGTTAACGAGTAGGCAATATTTGCGATTCCTACTAGACTAATTCTAGGACCAATGTACATTTATGTATTGGAGGATGCAGGAGAAAACAGAAGTAGGCTTGGGAGTAGGTGTTAGGATTTTTCTATTGGGATAGGTAAGTGTAACCAAACATTTATGAAGAAATAATTTAAGAAGTGGAAAGCCATATTGCTACTCTTGGAAAACGATCATCGGTACTATCTATGGTAAGTAGAGGTTTTTCTTCCTCTTAGTCATGACATAATTTGGGATATTTTATGCACTAGAGACACAGAATAAAATGCTCACTACCTCAAAGTTCAGCACCTGACAAACTACCATATAACTGTACACCTATGATAGCAAGTCACAATAAATATCTGTATTTGCTCATTTATAGCATCAGGTTTGCACCTTCTCTCCATAATTTTTTTGCACGATCAGGCCATAATCATTGATGCAAAAGTGACATCAAAAATAGCTATTGCTGAAGATTAGATTGATTATAACGTTTTAAACTATGTTACCATTTTTTTCAATTCAAAGGTATTTTTGAAGAAATTACATAATAGGTATTGTCTATCTGTCTGAAAATAAAACAGAAAGTGGCCAAATTTGGACCTGGGGGAGAAGTGACTAAATAAATATTTAAAAGTGTGCCAAGGAGAAAAATCCAGAAAAAATGCTACCGGCTTTAACTTCTTGATTTTTTTCCTTCTGATAAGATGACCCAGGGCAAAATTGCTATTAAAAAAATGGAGAAAAAATTTTAGAACCCATGCTTTCTATGTTTTCTCTACCTTGTTAAGATACGCTGAGATAGTAGAAAAAGCAATAAATTCTAATTGGTTTCATTAGTATCCAGAGGAGATGTGTTGTAATAAAAATACACAGTGGATTGGCAGACCATAATGAATCTTATTAGCCCATTTTGTTGAATAGAAAAAAATTCATTCAGGCAACAAACCTAATTGGCAAACAGTGTTAAGTTTACTTAGAGTCTTAGTTTTGCATTGTTCAAAACTCTTCAAGCATCTTGGGTAAGCATCAAGTAGGTTAAAGAAATATTACTTTTATATTAAACAATACATCTCAGTTTGTTTTAAAGATGTGTAACATTTGCATTGCCACTATCATTTCAGATATCTGTCTTTCATCTGCAGTTAAAACTGCTACCACACTCACCTTCTTCATATCAGCTACCATTGTTTTCTACCACCATTTCTTTTTATCCTCTCATAGTAGCTGAATGGATTTTGAGAATCTGTTGATGTACTGTGTGATCTGTTTTTTTATATCTATTCCTGTTCTGATTATTTTATATCCTGTCCAGGTGTTATCTTCGTGATTTGTATCCAACTACAATTTCTCCAAATTGAAATATTCTATTCTAAGATGTATAACTCACATTCTGGCTATTGCTTTTCTCAGAATTATCTTAATTTACTTTCAAAGTCAGAAGGTCCCTTAAAAATCAAGGAAAAAAGTCCCCTGAGTACAGCTTATTTAAAACACAAATAAACCATCAATTAAAGGATCTTAGTTTAGGAGACTTCAGATGCAACAGATAAAATTTGTCCATAAACCTTAAATTTCTGGACATGCACAAAATCCCTTTTGCCATTTATGAAAATATAACATGCATAAAATACCTGAAATATGCTTATACAGTATATAATCAATTTGGATTTAGTAGTAATTCTACTTTTATGAAGTAAAAGTACTTCCCCCATTAGTCTTTTAAATCAAGGGTTTACTGTATAATTGCAAGATATGCAATAGCTCTGAATTTGCAGAGAATTAATAGGAGGGAGCATGGTGGTGTGTGTGTTAAGATGTTGGGCTTGTCAGCTGAAGGATCTGCAGTTCAAGTTTGAGAAGTACCCAAGCACTGCCATGTAACGGGGTGAGCTCCCGTTGTCTGCCTAGTTCTTGACAACCTAGCCATTTGAAATCATGTAAAAATGAAAGTAGATAAATAAGTACCACTTTTGATGGGAAGATAACAGCATTCCATGCGCCTTGATGCATAGTCATGCTGGCCACATAACCACGGAAGTATCTTCAGGCAACACTGGCTCTTCAGCTAGGAAACGGAGATGAGCACCACTCCCTAGAGTCGGCCACAACTGGCAGGGGAAATCATTACCTTTGTAATGTACAAGCAAAATTAGTACTCTACTTATGAACCCTTTCAATTCAATTAGCATTTAACATGCTGCAGGATTCTTAACAATATACTACTTTCAATCTCAAAGGCAATATATATAAGTGCTATTGAGAGCATTTTTATGTTCTATGACCTTCACAGCAATTGCAGCTAACAATGAATTTAAGAAAACTAAATTAAGAATTCTAGTGAGGAATATTTTTCATGTACATATTAGTTTCAAGTGTAACGTTATTCTTTTTTCTTTCTCTCCCATTATTTCATCATTCTCCTTAAAAAGCATGTATAAAGTGACATGCTTTTATACAATTGCTAAACCAACAAATATTGCAATATCCCTTTAGCTGACTGGCTGTTTGGAAAAAGTGCTTCGCAGCCTGGATTGTGACAGGACACTAGCAGATTTATCTGAATGTGGGATTGCATTTAAAACCAGACTGAAAACTCATGTTCTTCACAAAGGCAAGATAATATCCAATTTGTCCTTTGCATCCTCCCAACTCTAGCCTCCAATCAGTCAATAATAGAATGGGGGGTCAGAAGGAACTGCTAGGCTAGAGAGAATCTGTTTCCACTGGCAAATGCTCTTCAATTGGCAACTGCTTATCTCTGATTTTTCCCCAAAGTGAATGATCAGACAGCCCAAACCACCCAATTTATTTATTACTTTTTCTCTTAAGTTGTATTTATGCATTAGAGCTTGGCACATGGATCAGATTGATTTTTCTCCAGAAAGTAACAAGTGAATAAGTTACAAAAAATGACTGTGATGCATATTGTCATAAATCATGCTTTATAATTTAATAGTGGGCAAAAGAATCTTTGCCTTTTTGGGAGCACAAAAAATCAGAGCACTATTCTATTAAATTCACTATGATTTAAATTATGTGTATATTCATATTTGTTTCTGTTTTGTGTTCTTTTTAATTCATAAAACTCAATAAGATATCTCTAACTGCATTTTTCACTGTTTTCTAATATTTCTCTTTCTGATCTTTTTTCCTTCTTATATAAATGGATACAAATCACTCCTTGCTGCAACACATTTCCTGAAAACAAATGCTGTTGTGACTGAAATTCCTTTTGATGAAAACACAATTTTCTTATTTGCTACCTGCTCCTGAATGATCTCTTCCATCAAATTTGCCTGTCTGACCAATTAAATTTCCCTCTACTTGACACCATGCTGTTCAAAACTCAACTTCCTTCCACTCTTTATGATCTCTGAAAGCAACGGAAGAGTCTTGGGCAGAAGGAGGCTTCTGTATGCTAGTGAAAAAGAATAACCTTTGCCAGAGGAAAGTACTTCAGCAACTTTGCTGCAGAACATGTACACTAAAAGGCTGATTTGGCTTCTCTCCAGGTTTTCTTGTTCCAGTAGACTTACAGAAAAATCCATATTATTAAAAATGGGGGGGAAACCCAAACCACCATTTTTTCTCTTCTCCACTGGGGAGACAATGAACTGTATATTGGAACTTAAAATGCATAACTACAACAAGCCTACCTTTCATTACTGGGTGTTCAGAACAAAACATCTGGGATCACAGTGTCAGTAAGGTTTGACCAAAGCATTTGATGCCAAATTAAAGTTATTCAGTTTCTTGTCAATTTAAGAATATCCATGGATTTAAAAAAAATCTCCTTTCTTTTTTCCTGCTTGTTTCCCTTGAAGATGTGTAAAGTATTCCAACAATACAGCACAAGTTTACAATGGATTAAAACAAAACAAAAAACATAAACTCGCATTAGTCTTTTTTTTTGTCTTCATGTAATAAGAATGAGAAGAACTCTAATAAGATACTTTGAAAAGAATTAATATTTTTTGTTGCAAATTCATGCTCTGCATGTATTATATGGTTTCTGCATATGTTTTCTAATCAAATTGTATGTTGGGTATAATTTGTTTGGTTTCATTTTATCACATTGCTATGTTCTCCAACAAGTTTTCAGAATTCTAGCCAGATCAACCAATATGTTTTTAAAGATACATTTTAAAGTTTTGGGGAGTTATTCTGATATGAATAAACTCTGAAAGAGTCAAATACCCCTCCCTTTTTTAAGTGTAGTTTTGGACTTGAAACTGGAATTCACCAATATTCAGACAATAGACTATGCACTTTTGACAGCTTGATTCTAATATATTTATTGGATATGGGCCACGACTTCAGATCAGAAAAGATAAACATAAAAATTAAAGGAAATAGTTATAATAAATAATATCTACTTTAAAGGAACCAAATAGTCTATCAGGAGTCAAAAAGCAGTAATTAACACCAAATATAATATACAGAGAAATAGCAGTAGACCAAATTAATTTCAGTCTCAAAACTATATTCAATAGAAATACATACAGTATTTCAGTTTTAAAAATAGAATTTTCCAAAAATGTTGCTATTTTTTACATATTTACTTTTACACACCTTTATGTTTATCATTTATGTTCCTTCAGGTAACATTAGATCCTTTTATTGATATTTCTACAACTTAAAATTTTTCCTACCAAATATTTCATACATTTATTAAATTGTGATCCATACTTCAATATGCCAAATACTTCATCAGATAGTATCATGAAAACAAACTCTCTAAGAAAAGAGAGATTGGGAGGTTTTCAGTGTAAAAGTGAATAAAGTGAGAATACACAATCCCATATCCATATATGGATTTCAGTCTATATTCAGAAAGTATGCATCGGCTTATGCATAGGCTGTTCTACATGTAGTATGCTGAATACATTTATGATATATTGTTTTCTGAATACAGAGTAAATTCTCTGGATATCAGCAGTTGTGAAAAACAGATATTAAATCCAGATTGCAATGGCACTACTAGAAACTTTTGTGTGACTGATACCTATAACTGGAATTAATATACTAAACCAAATTTTACTCTTAATGTGCATGCATTATCAGTATTCCATCAAGAGTGAAATAATTTGTTATTACTGTGCAATAATAGATAACTTAAAATTCTAAAACTTTTCTGTTATCATATAATATGTAGAGAAAATCCCAAAAATAAGTTTCAAGTTTCATAGTATACTTTCTGTATTCTATTTTAATACTGGAAATGGTATTAAAATATAATTTATGCATTCTTTTTAATTGATATTCAAAACACTGATGTATCAGAAAATATGTCTGCATTTCTTTCTTTTTTTTCTCTGTATATAACATAGATCTAAATGAAATAAAAACGTTTTTATTTATCCTGAAAAAATAGGACTTCCTGAACATTACAAATTAGTCTGGTAGCTAATAAAAATGAACCTCTTTTCAATATAAATAAATATGCACAGAAATTCATCTAACTCACCACCAAATTATTTAGAAATTTATTTTAAGATTAAATGAAAAATTGTCACCTTGGAAACTATCATTTCATTTAAAGTCCTCAATATTTATTATTATAATGTTTTGATACTGTCATTCATAATCACAGAGTACTGTTACTACTTTTTAGGATTTGCACAAAATGTAGCCAGCTATTTTTTTTAATTTATATCCTAGAAAAAGATGTAGAAGAAATGCTACTGTGCATAACATAGTTACAAAGTACACTATTTTATGCGAACAAAATTTCAAATGAAAACAATTTTTCTCAAGTTGTTTCCAACGACTACAACAATCTTAGAAAGGCATTTGTCCAAAGTAAATTATAGGTGACATTTAAAAAACCTGTTTCTTTTTACCATCTCTCTTACTCTAATACTTAAACTAAGATCTTGAAAAAGGCGAGAAAATAAAAGTTCAAAGAGGTGGAAATGAAATGGAAATATTTTTGGCTTGGAAAAGATTGGCAAAAATTGGAAAATATCAGATACATTGCCCCAATCTAGCTGTGTATTAATTTCATAGAGATTAATAGACTTTCAGTTAATCACACACTGTTTATCCTTTTTCAATAGTAATTAAATTTGTTATAACTTGATGTAAGTTGGGCTGTGGCTTGTATTATGACAACATGGAGTAAGCATGATATGGTTAGGATCACCACTGATGCCCAACTTGCAAAATTCTCATGACTCTGTTCTTTTGGTATTACTGTCTGAACTGCCTTGTTTTTTTTCCATGACATAAATAACTAGAAAATAATGCTTCCACAATTTAAGTTTATGGTATATGTATTATATAAGTAAATATTACACAACATATATACACATGCACATACATCCATGTGTCTGTGTGTATTTGTGTGTCTCCAAATTGTGATATAATATATTGAGTTGTAAAGATTTTACTTGGATACTTAAAAATGCTTTTAACACTAATATACAGGAGAAATTAATTTTTTAAATACTGACATTGTTAAATTCAGATACATTTTACTGAAAAAAACTGTACATCTGTAAAATGTCAAGCTGTTATTTGTAAAAACAGGTAATATTGTAATTGTTATTGGCCAAAATCAATGTTATTCTACATTTTATTTTTTCTATTAAATTAACCTTTTCTCCATCAGCCTAGTAAAGCATATCTTCTTATCCTTAGAATGATGTCACTTTTATGGATTTTACCTTCCCTCATTTTTTTTAAACAAGTAGTTTGATACTAAACAGAAATTGATTAAACAAACTGAAATAATTTTTTACAGCAAACTGTTGCTCTTGGGAGAGAAGAATATTCCTATCTCTCATTTACATCCAAAGAGGCTTGGGCATCAACAGTTACACATGATTTTGTAATATTTTGTGCAGCACAGCTTTAGAGAATTTGCAACTGAATGAGATGCTGTACAGGGAGTCCTTGACTTCCAATTGGTCACTTAAAGACCGTTTGAGGTTTCAAAAGACCCCCCCCCAAAAAACGGTCCTTACGACCCGGTTCGAAGTCACCGCTGCTGCAGTGTCCCACCACTGTTCACCGAAGGAATGCTGCAATGGCCCCCGCACCTGTCTCGCCCACCCACCACGCCAGCTGCCATCAGGCCTCAGCCTCACGCCAGCTGCCATCAGGCCTCAGCCTGCTCCTGAGCCACGCAAGAAAGTCTAAAGCCGGTCAGCAAAAGCACCAGGTACGTGGAGGGCAGCTGCACGCTGCAGGCTTTGGCCTACTTCCCATCCAACCTCCCACGCCTCTGCCTCCTCCCGCTCAGGATTCTCCAGGCCTCGGCCTGCCGTAGGCTAAGGCCTACTTTCTCATCCAGCCACTCAAGTGACTCGCAGGACTCAGCTGCTCTTCACCCATCCCAGCAGCACCCAACTGACCTTTCTTGTTTTTAAAAAGGAGCCCGGCCGTGCGATGTGACGCTCAGCTTTCCTGTAGAGACTGCCGGCCTCACGGCAACTGCCTGCTATTCTGCAAGCAAGTAGTTCTTGTCGTGAGACTGTAGGGGGCCCTGTTTTTTAAGGAGGCTCCACGGACAAACGGAATCTCTGGCAGCCTCCCCAAACCTCTGTAGGAAAGCCGAGCTTCACGTTGTCTGCATCCGCCCGGCTCCTCTGCCAAAAACAGAAGGCCCCGTGGCTGGGTGAGGAGCAGGCCGAGTCCTGCAAGTCCCTTGGGGACCTGCCGTAGGCTGAGGCCTGGAGGAGTAGGAGAAGGTCTTGGGAGGCTCTTCTGTGGCTGGATGGGAAAGCAGGAGCACATGAAGAAACAAAAGGGTAGTTCTCCAAAGATGCGTCATGATGGTTATGCCACAGTAGCGTTTAAACGATTATGAGGTAACCTGAGTAACGCCAGATACTAAGATGCTTACAAACTGAGTGCTTGTTCTAGCATACACAGAAATAACCAGCATGCCTGAATTGACCTTGAAGCTCTGCTTCGAACTGGTGAAATTCTCTCAGCATTAAGCAAGCGATGAAAGTTTATATCAGGCGTCACATCTCTTTTTAATTGAAGAGTTAATGTTTCCTTCACCGTGACAATGAATAAAGCTCATGCCCCATGGTTATGAGACAGCCCTACCCACTTTACAGCATCACTTCATGTACTGCAGCCTCACCAAACACACTAAATATATAAATATAACTTCCAAGTAGGATTATATAGTCTGTTGAATAAGATTGCAACGGTGTGCATCAGAAACAGTAGATCCGAGTAGTATAGCTGCTATTTTTTGAAAAAAAAAAAGGTTGATGGAGTAAGAGAAATATTAATTTTTTTCTAGGTTCAGCATGGAGTGACCAACATAGCTATCATTAGAAAACAATCTACCGTTTCTGAAAAAAAACTGGTGACTAAGTATCAACAGGAGAGGATAATTTAGTTTGCGAGTAACTATATCTAGCCTCTGAATAATTGGTGCTTCTGCCAAAGTAAGACCTGACATTCTGACAATGTCTTTTCACTCACTACTGAAATGTTGAATCCTTTTCCTGATTTCCTTCATTTTTATGAAGTCTTAATAATTAATTAATTACTAAGTAACCAAAGCAGAGAGAGATAAGGGGAGAGGCAGAGACAGAGAGAAAGAGACTGGATAGGAACTCTGAATTATGTTGCAAAGTTTTGAAAATATATTCCTTCCAAGTTCTCAGTCTGTAAAATGATGGCAATATTCACCATTTCCCAGCTGGAGCTCTACTCTGAGCAGCATAGATCTAAGAGAGACTTGCCCCATTGAGTGTGTAATGCTTTGATATTTACAATGTTGATGTGGTTGGGGAATTACATTTTTTTGATATGAAACAAGAACTGAGTCTGAAAAAGCATAAAATCTTGCTGTTTCTGAGTTTTCTCTCTCTCTTTCATTCTCTCTTCTTTTTTGAGATATCCTGGAATTCTGAATTGCTTTCAATCTACACTTGGGGTATTTGTCAATACCATTGATTCTGTTATAAAGATAACGTAGTGAAGCCACATTTCCTCTATGGAAGACCAAAGAAGAATGGTCTAGTTTATTCAGCATGAACAAAAATGTCCACCTGCAGCCATGCAATCAGTGGTTGATTTTAGGAATATTCAGGCCATGGAACACAACACCCTATTCAGTCAGGAATCCAAAATAAAGCATTAATGAGCTAATTTCTCAAAAAATATTTTTGGCAGAATATTTCCAAGAGAGTTTTCCTCATATATACAAGTCACAAATCTCTTTGTTGTTTTAATGAAAATGGTGTACCTAGGAATAATCACTATTATTCATTTTACTAAGTCAGTTTCCCAAAGATTGTAGCTTATCAGGAAGGAGGAAAACTGTTCTTGTGACTCACTCCTAGAAATGTCCTTGACTGGTTTTCCTTTCCTTAATACAGTTGACTATATCTCCCCTTCCACCTTCTATCAAAAGCAAAGTTCAAAGATTAGAACAGTAAAATATCAAAGTTTCTGGTAAAAGGAGAGTCTTATAGGTGACATAAATACATGATGTCAGTCAAGAGTATATGAATGAAATATATTGTTGTAGAAGTCTTTGGAAAACAAATGGCTCAGTTAGGGAAAGATGTGGATTGGGGTAAAAACTGAATCCCTGACTGTATATGGTGTAATGGACCCTGGTGGACCAACCTAATTGTGGACATCCCCAGGAGGGGGGGTGGATGTCAAAAAAGTCAAGATGGTAGTCATAACTACACAACAATCCCTCATATTTTTACCTTTTTAAAAAGTTATAAGGTATGTCTTCAATTGAGTGGTCATGATTGAAATCTTCACTTTTGTTTTACTCCCTTTAAAGATCCTCTTCAACTCAATTGTTATTTCAGAGCACAGAAAAAGATAGATTTGTCTGTAAGATGTCATGTATTCCCAGCTGATTTCTCTAGAAAAAATTTTGGGCATTCTGAGCAACAGTCCAAGACTTGCCAGGAAGACTCTGGCTCCAGGAAGAAGCTTTACAGCAGCAATCAGAAGATATCCTGAACATTTCTGTTTTATAGTGTGGGTGTGAGCTATCTTTCATTTATAGACAGCACCAGCTTCAGAGAATCATAGTATCATTTGAATTGGAAGAGATATTACAGGAAATTTCATCTACTCGCCTGCTCAATACAGGATTCATTAGAGCATTTCTGATAGATGATTTGTCTGACCTCTGATTGAAGATCTCCAGCAAAGGATATCTCACTACATCATGTGGCAGCCTGTTTAACTGGGTGAAATATCATACAATCAAGAATTTCCTCCTAATTCTAGTTCCAAATACTTTTAATCAATTGATTTTGAACTGAGGATATTTGCTCCCCCTTCTATATGTGTTAATCCTTCAGATATTTGACTGTCATTATATGTCATCTCAGTGGTCTCATCTCTAAGATAAACATATAAAGATATTTTAACCACTCTTCATAGAGCTTGATTTTCAGACTCTTTTCCATCTTGGTAGTTCTTTCATTTTATCTCTGCCTCTCTGAAATGTGATGCCCAAAACTAAATATAATATTCCATCTGGGTTTGACAGGGCATAGTAAAGTAGAATAATTACTTCCCATCATCTAGACCCTGTGCTTCTATAATGCACTATAATAATATTTGCCTTTTTAGGAGCTGCATCTCATTACTGGCTCAAGTTTATCTTCTGATCAACAAGGACATTCAGATCCTTTTCACATATGCTCAAGCCAGATTTCCTCACCCATTCTAAATTGTTGCCATTCATTTTTCCAACCCATATGTATTGCTATTTAACCAGTGAATTGCATTTACTACTTTATTATTTCCCAGTTTACAATAATGTTTTGGACCTGTTCACTTTTTTAAAAAAATAATGAATGTAAATTATCTTTACTACCTCTCTACCTTTAATTCTAGATCTATTATGAAGAAGTTGAAAAAATATTAGTCTCAGTATAGCTACTAAGATCCTATACTTGAATGTGCTACAAACTGATAAGAAAATATCTCTTATCTCATGACAGATTTGCTGAAAAGTCATTGAAGCTGTTAAACACCTATTAAAATTCCCCAGTCTATCAGATCACCCTTCTTGCATGGTTTTTGACATTCAACTTACTCTAATAGCAACCATGAAAAATATCCAAACCTACCTTTCTCAGTCAAGCTTGGTACTAGACAGATATTTCAAAATGAAAGATGAAATTTTTATTAAAAGAATGTTATGATCGTTCTCCAAATATTGCAGATATGCAACTTTACCATGAGTATTCACGGACAACTATTTCATATAACAAAAAGAAATGATCCAAGTGAACAATTGTGTAATTATGTTCTATAGTTTAAATATTGAAGCAGCAAGAAATATACTTTCTGTGTGCATAATTTGAGAACTACAATGCTATAATTTTATTTTATAATCTATTGAGAAAAGTAGTCACTGCCTCTTAAGTGTAATGAATCTAACAAAGAAAACAAGCTTACGCGTACCGTTTTTCCCTAGCTTTTTCCTGAAATGCAGGGTCCACTTTTTTTAGATCAACTGAGTGTTGATACATTAGTTGCAACTGGAATTGACTAACTGGCTTTTTATCAGAGCTTAATGTTATGGGCTGAGAGAGAATGACCGGCCCAAAGTCAATCAATCAGCTTTCATGCCTAAGGCAGGACTAGAACTCACAATCCCCTAGACTCTTTAACCACTAGACCAAACTGGCTTTCTAAAAAAATCTTACACATATGTTACACATTATAAAATAAAGCTTTGCTAGTGTATACAATATAATTTAAGATGATGTCACAATTCTATTAACAGATTCCATAGCCAGGTAAATCATTAAGTTGTGTTCCAAAGAACACCCAAAGAAACTGTCAGTGAAAAATTATTTGATATTACTTTACTGTCAGTTTTTATTGTTCTATGAAACTCTTGTGAAATGTACTGTTGGCATAATTATATACTAGCATAATTATACTCTTACAGCACCCTGTAGTATACTGGAATCAGTGTAGTAAAGTAGCAGAGTAGCATGGTGTAGTAAAATATTTTCTTTATATCACAATTATTCAGACCCAGGAATAAATTTGTTATTTCAATATGTGGAATGTATATTAGAATAGAGAACTGTTTATATTTCATATCAATGTGAAACCATTGAATATGAATGCTACAGTTTGTATCTTAATATATATCATTGATATTAAGCTATATTTGAGAGAGATACTGCTTAAGACAGGTTGTGTGAGCAACTCAGAGTCTCCGGATTTTGGCGGCATATAAATCAAATCAAATAAAAACTAACAGAAAATCGGATATTTTTTTTACTCTGTGCTTCATAACAGTTTTTGCAACAGTATTAATAAGGTCAGGATACATATTACTTTGTAAAAAAATTGTAAAACTATTCACAGAATTCTGCTTTTCAGAATTGAAAAATACCTAGAATTTTTGATCCACTGTTTCTAAGTCTGGTTAGCTTCTACAAATGCAATAAGAGTGCAAATGCTAGTGGATTGCATGTTATTAAATGAGAAGCAGCCATATTCTTCTTGTCAAGCTAGGAGGTCAGGGAAGCTGGGAATGGCAGCAACAACCAGCAGAGGGATATTTGTATATCATTGTCCTTAGGATTGGCATGTCCAGATGATACTGATCAACAGAAATATAGACAATCCACTGGTCACAGGTATCATATCAGTACAAAGAATAAGAACAATGTTTTGAGGAGCAGTTGCCACAAAGAGGCTGCACTCAAAAATCTAGCTAAAGAATTGTGCTGGAGAAATCTGGATTTCAAAATAAAAACAAAATGAAAAACTATAGAAAGAGTCAAGAAAAGCAAATGACAGTGAAAACTGACATGTCAGTGGTTTTCAGCGGTGGAGGGCCCAAGGAACAGAAGTCTGACTTTTAGGAATACTAATGACTCCCCAAACTAAGCATTTAGGCAATTGCAATAAGATTAGTAGGTGGGCATGCAAGCATTTGTTGGACAGTTCTAATCCAGTTCTGCCATCCCAAAAGTGCACCACCAGATATTCAAAGAAGTAGCATAGGTAGAGCAGAAAATACCACCAATGAAGTCTGATCATCTTCCTCCAGTTAGCTTTTCCCTCACAGATTTGGTCAGCAAGTCCAATTTCCTTTGTTTTTCTCTCTGTTCTATTAAGTGGTGCAGCTGTTAGTGGGGCTGCTTGAAGAAGACATGAAGCTTGATTCTTCTTCCATCTTTCAGATCTGCTTTTTGGCCTAGGCTCTTTCACTATACCATGCCTGGTCTGCTACTCATGTTGCTGGTGGGAATTACAAATGTTGTCTTGGATCCTGCAGTGTAGTCAGAATGAAACCCCTCCAAAACAAAAGTTCCAATTCCTTCCCTGAGTTCCTGAACTGCACCTCTGTTTGGAAAATGCCATATGGTAGTTAATCCCTGGCATTTAGGGAATTTAAAAGGACATCCCACTGACGGAAGGGTTTGCAGAACAACATTTTAAGTTTCATCGCCTTATGCAAAGCTCTGTCTTATTTTGTCATCTGACCTTTTTCTGTTCCACCTCATTTTCAGTTCTTGAAATATACCACAAATAGGATGCTAAACTTCCTTCCTTCCTTCCTTCCTTCCTTCCTTCCTTCCCCATAGCCTTGAGCAAAATAAAATACATAGGTTAAACATTCCATTGGAAAAACAGAAAGTTTCAATTGCTTTGAAAGAATCCTATTTTATTCTAGGAAGTCACTAAATCGCTACAAAATAACCAATTTACCTTGGGATTTGGCTGCATCTGATTGATGATAACCAGCATTGCACCATTACATGTTAAGTGAATGGAAGCATGCATTCTTTGTGAGGGAGTTATTCTTTGCTAAGATATATCTAAGCTTGGAATAAATAAAAGCCTGCTTGCTCTGTCACAGGGTAGAAATGAATTCTCATTTCTTCATGTACAATACAAAGGAAGAAAATAAAAATATTGTGCGCCAAAAAAATAAACAAGGTGGAAAGAATCAAGGTTTTTTTTCCTTGCCAGACACAAATGTGCTAATGGTTCCTGGAATTCAGTGAATATTTGCAAATCCCCAATGCAGAACAGTCATTTGTTACAGAGAATTCCAACTGTGTTTGAAGCCAACTTTGTGCCTGAAATTCCTCCAGAGATGTATCATTTATCTATCTCCAGTAAGTTTGCTTATCTACACTTTTATTTATGCTGAATCAGACAATTTATATCCAAATATATTTTTATTTTTCTCATACTGTCAGAATTTCATTTATATAAATCTTCATTTCCAGAATATTTTATTTCTCATCTGCTATTATATATGTATGCTTAATATTTTTCTAGATGGTAAATGCTGTTTTATTAATATAAAATATTTCATTTTTTCACTTTCAGTTTTTTATCTGATTTTTTACTTTCTGCATAAACTGCCTTATAACTTCTGTAATTACCTCTATCACTTTTATTAGTGATTTCATGCCTCCTATATTTGATAGTTATCACTGACCCATATTTTGTTTGTTTTTCAGCTTATGTGAATGACTTGCTAGCATAAACAGTTATAGTGGGATCTTACCAAGTATACACCAACTCATTTAAATTCTTATTCATGTTTTGCTAAACTTCTTATACTAAGTTGTAGAAGCCTGTATGAAAAGTTTTTAATAGCTACACATACTTGAAGAAACTGTGTCAATTTAAAAAGAAACAGATGCTCCCCATATCAACTGTCTTACGAGTATTGTCAATTTTTACCAAAAATGTCTACAGAAGCTAATTTTAAAAAAAATCAGGAGAATTTCTATCCATATAAATATTATTATTCTTGCTAATAAATTATTATGATTAGTCACATAATCAGCCAGATGTTTAGACAGGATTTGGCATTTCTTTTCTACTTATCAAACCCTTCAAAGGACCTGGGATAGGCAGGTTTGTTAAAAGTATCATCACTGGGTATAAGCTTTTTCAAGTAAAGCTGCCGTTTGCGATTAATTGTGATTTTGTCAATGCCAATGGAGTTCAAATAGTGCTTTAGATGTTTTGGAATTGCACCAAGAAGCCTATTATTATTGGCATTATCTTTGCTTACTTTTGCCACAATCATTTTACTTCCATTTGCAGGTCTTTATATTTTGTGATTTTCTCCAGTTTTTTCTCTTCTATTCTGCTCCCTCCAAGTATTGCAATGTTTACTTTTCAGACTTCCTTGTTTTTCTTATCAATAACTATTGCATAAATTTAATAAATAAATGAAACTATTAAGTCTGGGATGTTATGTAGCAGATGCTGTAAGTTTTTGTTTCAGACACATTCTGTACTAATTCTGAATTAAGCTTAGTTCTTTTGAAAGCAGCTTCTCCAGGAAATATTTGCAATTTTCAGCCACACTTTTTTTGTTTTGTTGAAAGTATGTGGCTTTAATTTAACAAGGAACTGAGTAATAAATAAACTCATTATTTTATAGGAGAATATATTGATCTTCTCAGTCACTGCCAATTCTGTGATGTTTCCTGTTCTAAATGTATAGGTCCAACTTCAAAGGACTGCATTGGTTGTACATATGCAAAGTAAGCCGTTTTAATTAAATAATTTTTATCTATTTAGGATTTACAATATCATCCAAGTTTATTGCATTCAATTCAAACTCTTTTGTGAATTGATATGAAAACAATCATAATCTGGATTTATCATCATAACTGCCAGGAATGAACTAATTTAAGTTCCCTCTGCTACATGTGTACTATATTTCTCAGCTTGAAAGGAAGAAAATAACTTTGTATATATAGGAAAAAAATTGAAATTAAAAACCTGAGGAAATTCAGAATCTAAATCTGCACTGATGCAGGTCTCTGCGGACTAGTAAAAAAAAAGTTTATTAATGTAAAATAATAATTCGATCACTTGCATACCAACTCTTTCCTCTGCATCTCTTATATTTTTAATGGCAATTTGGAAGTACTCGCGACATTAATAACATCTGAAAATCTCCTGAAGAAAAATCTGTTTCAAAATTTAGATTCAGTTATCAAATACAGTCCAAGTTGAGAATCAGAACTGAATTTCAAAAGGAATCTAAGTAAAATTGTAATAAATAGTGTACCTCCAGTAAAACATATAAATACAAACAGCCTTTTTGTAAAAATAGTTTATTGCATCTTGATTTATAGACAATGAAAGTGAATTAAATACACATAAATGTGGAATTGAATATTGTTTGCTGAATGAGGTAAGACTTGAGAATAAATTTTTTATAAATGGTTCAACATTGAACAGGGACTAAGAAGGATGTGTGATGTCCTCTGGTTTATTTATGGATAAATATATAAGAAATATCAGTGGCATATTAGTGTTGTAAATCTGTATGTTTTGTACAAGGCAGTGTACAAATTTCTGTGACTCCCCAGCTCATACTCCCCACCAATATAAAAGAATACCTGAAAACATAAGAATATAGAATCAGCATTAAAACATAAAAATAAATAGTAGCTTAATATAAATTAAAAAGGGCCTGACACAATATGTTTCAGTATCCAATCTAATCACCTATGCTGCCTAAGTATGGAAAGAGACAATAGCCTTCACATCTTTTGGAAACAATATCGGAGACCTTTATAAAAGACTTGAGAAATTGGCCAGATCAAGCTGAAGTTCAAAGTTTAGTTTGCCAAGTGTCATAAATAGTTTTCACCCTGAAAACAGAGCAAAGTACAGGAATATGTGGAAAATAACTGAATATGGAAGCAGATCTCCAGATTTGTATAAGCTCATTCTTTAAAAAGAAGTTTTTCTTCAGTTACTTAGTTCTAATGTTATGTTTCCCACTTTTTTGCAGTAGAGTTTTGGATGATGGGAACTGTATTGTTCAATGCCCTAGAGGGAAATTTGAATTTAACAAGCAATGTCATTCATGCCATGAGTCCTGTATGGAATGCAGTGGAAGTGAACCTAATGAATGCACTATCTGTGCTAAAGGTAAGGCATTCTCTTTTTTCCTCCCATTTATTTTCTGTAAATTACATGTCAACATTTCAAGAATAAAATAACAATAGGATTTTGCTGCAACTGTGGGAATTCAGTTTTATTTATACTGTATGGTTGTAATCTAATGTTCTTCTACTGATTAACATGAGACAGAGAATTCCTTCTCTGCTATTTCATTCTCTCCCCAATCTGAACACCCAAATAATCCTCCAGGGTATATTTGCTAAAAACAAAGCTAGTGGAGGTGATGATAACCCAGCCGAATTATTTAAAATCCTAAAAGATAATGCCGTGAAAGTGCTACACTCTATATGCCAGCAAACTTGGAAAACTCAACAATGGCCACAGGATTGGAAAAGATCAGTTTGCATTCCAATCCCAAAGAAGGGCAGTGCAAAAGAATGTTCAAACTACCGTACAATT
>JANHZU010011113.1:0-13079 GCA_032468055.1 Acrochordus granulatus | reverse complement strand
GAATCGTATAATCTATTTCTATAAAAACATTAAATCCTTCCATTAATGAGGGGAGCCAGATTTCAATTGCCTCCTGTTTACAATGTGGCTTTAAATCATTTGCAAAAAAACCCAACAACTTATCAGCAGACTCTGAAGTGTTATTGTGCTGACCCTTAAGGTAACCTTTCTCTAAATCTGTATTTGCTCACTTATTACTGTTAAGCTTATTATGTGAGATATAACAATTTCTGTGTATCATTTCCTGTCCCTTTTTGAGAAAAAAAAATATTTTTTAACCATCCTTTTTTCCACATGGAGTTGATAAATGTCTCCTGGATACGAGTTGAAATGTTTTCCAGTTACATCTAATAATAAAAATCCAGTTGTCTTTTTAAGAAAGTTTGCATTTTTACCACAAATCATGACCTAGATTAATGAGAATATATGTACACACGTGTTAAAAGAGTAGTTCCTCTTTTGCATCCATATAGTTACAAAAGCTTATCCATATTTTTTAATTCCTAGATATCACTTTTAAAAAGCAAACTGCCTGCTCTGTGTTAGGAAAAAGCAAGTCATATTAAAAGAATATGATTTCCTAACCTTGAATGTTTTACTGTAATGTCATATAGGGTGGGTTTATCCCAAGCTAAATTTCCGTTTGATCCACAGGCCACAAAGCCAGTGCTGCCTCCAATGCCATTCCAAGATCAGAAGCACAATCCAACATTTTTTCTCCTTTTCCCTATGCAGAGACACCTAGAAAATCACCCACCACAACCTTGAGCTTACAAGCAACAACACGTTTGAACTCAATGTTTACATCTTTGACAGAACCTGATAAGAGTCCCTGTAATTATAAGCCCAGTAAAGCTGTTTACTGCTTCAAAACCAGCCACAACATGGCTACAGATGATCCTGAACTTGTGATCTAGGCAAGGCAGAATGCATTGCATATTAGTAAAAAAATGCAAAGGTTCCACATTGTGCATCTTAAATGCACATCTTTTATTAATAGTTCCATCAATACAAAAGCTGCTTGGCAGAACAGTCTACAAGAATGCCCTTTGCTAACAGGAGAATATGGGCAGTAAAACAGAAAACATAAAGCAAACAGAGACCAATACACCCCACGACTTCTGCAGCTCTTAGCCAAGAACTACACACTGCCAAGTGCATTAACGCACCCGTTATCAACTGCAGGCTTCCTTAAGTGCTTCTGTCCCCAACTCCTAATTAGGCAGAGAGTTTTTTTATTTGCTCTTCAAAGGCCCATAAAAACAAAGCTTGCAGTAACAAAATCCTCCTTCCTATAGGGGGCGCAGGAGCTGGGCACCCGCGGTTGGCGGCTGGGCCATGCGCTCTGGGCCATTTCAAACCTGCGCGCCACAGTTGGCGCCACTTTGATTGGCCCGTCGGCTCCAACTCCCAAGGTACGCCGGGGCGCGTAGTTCTCTCCAAAGGGAGAGCGCAGCCTGAGAAAAAGGCAGCGGCCGGCAGCAAACTACGACTCCCAGGAGGCGCTGCGCGGGCGGGGACCGGAGAAGGCTAAAGAAGAGAAGGCGGCACGTGGTGGGGCGGCTTTGGCTTGCCGCTCGCTCGCTGTTTACTGCGGCCGCAGACAGCCGGGGGCGGCGCTGGAGAGAGGAGCCGCCGCCCGCCTGGGAAATCAATCTCACGCTCCCCCCCCCGCATTTTAATGCCCAGATGCCGGGAGCGAGGAAAGGGAGATGGAAGCAGCACAAGGCTTTCCCAGCACTGGAAATAGGCGGGGGGCGAGACCTCCCTACAAGCGTTTCTCCAAGAGGAGCTCCGTGCCCCCACAGGGCCAAAGCAGCCTGGCCCTCCCCACCGAAATCCCCCGGAGACCGGCCTTCCCGCTCCGCGGGTTGCACCTCGCCCTGCCCGCTTTCAACCTCGCAGGTTGGAACCTGCCCCGACAGTGACCCTTTGCCACGAGCGGAGCCCCCTCCCCGTCTGCGATCTTTGAATAGTGCCCCCCTCCCCCAGTTCCTGGGTCAGTACCCGCGGGGCGGACGCAGGGTTCGGCCGGAGCCGGGCACGGCCGAGTGGCGCGGGGTCTCCTGGCTGCCCTTTCCCACTCGGAAAGGCGCCGGAACTGCGGAACGACCCCGCCGCCCTTCTCTCCGCGGCAGGTCCCAAGCGGTCATGGAGGGGATCGAAGGCCGGAGAGCTCCGAGGGCGTCCCCCGCCCAGCACCGAGCGCCGGCGGCTGGCTACATTGTATCTACCATCCGCGAAAATAAAGGGGGCCGATGCCCAGAGGCGAAACGAGCCCCGCGTTCCGCTCCCTGCCTTGGAGGCGGCAACAGAAAACGTCGCGCAGCATCACCCGGATTCCCGTCCGTCCCCTCCCCCCATCGCACCGGGGGGCGCGAGTTCCTCCGAGCAGTTTCATTCCGCCTTCCGACCCTCGTAACTCCGGGATCGCGGCTTTGCTCTCGGACGGGGGGGACGAACGCGGGCTAAGGGCAAACCGAGTTCAAGGGGGCGCCCCAAGTTTCGGGAGGGAGGACCTCGCTGGAACAGCGGAGAGGACTCCAAACACCCCCGCGCCAGCATCCGCTTCGCCTTTTGATGCGAACTCGAGCACTGGAAGCCCGTCCGGGGACGGCTCGGGGGACCTTTCCGGGGTAGCACGGAGGGCGACGGGGAGAGCGAAGCCGCGGACCGGTTAGCGGGGAGGTGCTGGGCAGCCGAGGCGGCGCGCTCCTCCGCCTCGTGAAAACAAAGAAGCGCGCCGGACGGCCGCAACGTCGGGAACTGCCGGGTCCGATCCCCAGGCTGAGCCGGGTCCCTTTCAAGAGCCCCCGCCGCCCCCTCCTCCTCCGCCAAACCGCTTCCGAGCCTTTCCCGGCCACGGGGTCGCGAAGTTATTTCCGCGCAATTAGCCGAGGCAATGACTGCAACGAGGGGCGCGCGCACAACTTGCGCCCGAAGCGGCGGCCAGCAGAAAGGAGAGACGCGCTTCGGTCCAAGTGCGGAGGGGAACCGGGAAAGGGAGCCCGCTCGGGCCCCGGGGCTGGCGTCCCGCCCTCCAACCGGCCGGCCTGCCCTCACCCTCCGGGGGTCTTTGGGCTTCTCTCGCGGGCGCAAAAAGCGCCCCGAAGTTTGCCGCGTCTGTCAAAACCCCGCACCGTCTTTCAATGGGAAGCGCTTCCTGACCGTCCCGTTCTTCCCAGCCCGGCGGAACGGGAAAAAGCCGGCTACGACCCGCCGAGGACCCTCCTGCCCGGCCTCCTCCCGAGGGGTCCGGGCGCCCCTTCGGGGCCTAAAATCCCCCAGCCCCCGCGCGCCTAGCGGGAAAGCAGCCTGGAAGCGGCGCAAGAGCGGAGCCGATCCCAAACAAAGGAAGGAGGAAGCCGAGCGAGGACATGAGCACACGCCGCCGCCTCGCGTTGCGGGAAAGCGAAAGCCAAGGAGCGCACTCACACGCGCGCTCCGGCGCGGCTCGATTGCCACGGGCTGGGGTGGGGGGACCTGCCGGGCACAAGCCCCCAGGGAGGATCTGTTTAGGCTTACCTTGGTGGAAATCTCGGAGCTGGTATCCACGGCTGCGTCTGACATGGCTGGCGGGGGAGTTGTGCGGCGGCGGAGGAAAGCCCTTTACTGTACAAAAGGCAGCCCCAACGCGGACAGGTCCGAGGGTACGTACGCGGCTGGGGGGGAGTCGCGGCGGAGGGGGGGAGAAGGCGGAGGAGGAGACAGCGACACGGAGGAGGAGGACGAGGAGGAGGAGGAGGAGGAGGACGGAGCTCCGCGACGAGAGCCCAGCCGACACCCGGGACAGGAACAATGCAAAGATGGCTTTGGATGCCAGTGAAGGGCTCACGCGGTGCCTCCGCCTCTAATATAGATTAGTGGGCGGTACGCGCACTCCCCTCGCCGGTCGCGATTGGGCGGCCCGGGAGAAGCCGGGCGCGGCCATTGGTCGAGGGGGCGAACAATGGGCAAGGCTGCTGCAAGCCGTCCGGCCGATCCGCCTCCGTCCCCCGTCGGTGCGCGCGAGGTTTCCGCGGGGCGGCCGCGCGAGGAGGGGACGGAGTGGACGGAGGCGGCCTGCAAAACACCCGCGCGCAGGAGGGAGGCGCTGCGAAGCCCGTGCAACCCGAGGGAGGGAGGGGACCACCCCCCGCGGGAGCCCTCCCCCACACTCTCGCGACGGGGAAGGGTGGAATTTGCAGAGCGCGAGGGCGCACGCGTCAGGTGGCGCGGATTGTTGGAACGCGGCGCCCGCGGGCGCCCGCAGACGGAGCGGACCAGCCAAGGTCGAGGAGGGGCCGTCTCCGGACTGGCTTTCGAACCGCTCCGGGCTCCCGGTTGCGAGGCCGCCGTTGCACACGCCCCCTTGATCCCCGGAGCCTTCCCCGCCAGTGGGGAGCGCGACCTCCTCCTGGCCCCGTCGAGGCTGTCCGTCGCCCGAGACCCCTCTTTTTCCCGAAGCGTGTCCTTGCGCAAGCGCACCGGGGATCGTGCGGGGACAAAGGGAACACTTGCGCGGCCGCGTAGGGGCCGTGCGCTTGGTCGACGGGCGCCCGGCAGCGGAGCTGCCGCTGCCGCGCACGTGTGAACGCTTGTCTGCGTGTTCGGGAGAGACCCGCCGCCCGCTCCTGTAGGCGGCGTTTTGCCTTTGGCGCGGCTCCCCGCTTTGCGAGGAAGGAAGCCCGACGAAGGAGCCGCTTCTCCGCCTTTGCAGAAGCACCCCTCCCCCAAAGACGGTTGTGCAAAAGCCGTCACAGAGCTTGGGCCGTCTTGGACACGCGTTCAACCCCCGTCCCCGGCGAGGAATCCGGCCAAGCCAAGCCGGCGAAATAGTGCCCCCCCGACCCCGTTAAATTGCAAAGAGAGGCCTGCAAAGAAGGGGCTCGCGCGCAGCCTCCCCTTCACAACCCCAGTAAAAATGAAAGGCCGCGACGGTGGCAAAAGTGGACGAAGTTTGCATTTTTGGGAGGGGTCTAACCTCTCCCGAATTAACTACACCAGGATGCAAAGAGCGAAAATGTGCTCGTCTCCCCCCTTGAAATAACCAATGGCGGAGGCGGAAAAGAGCCGGCCGACAAGACCTGCCACACCTAAGATGGCGCTTGGAGCCCTTGCTTGAAATACCGTTCGGTGCCGTCGCGCAGGTGAGACTGCTAATGGGTCGCGTCCCCCGCAGCCGCTTTCTCTGCAACCCAGATGTCCCGTTCTCGGTCCCCTGGTCCGACGGCGATAGCTCTTCTTGGGAGAAAAAGCTCAGGCCGCTTCGGTGGCTCTCCAGCCACACTCAACATGGCCGGTGAGCTGGTCCGTATCTGGCGCACGGAAGGCGGGATATCGCACCCCAACGGTTATCATTCGCCAGGAGGGCCGAGCGAACACAAAGTTGACGCTTTGCGGCGTTTCATTGGACGTCGCTGATGCCATTCACGATTAAAAGTGCAGGGGAAAACCGGGAACGGCGTCTCAGTGGAACGGAGTTGCCTTGATCAAAGCGCTTCGCCGGCTCGCCGCTGCCGGTTGGTCGCTATCGACCGGGCGAGCCGTTGCCTTTCATACGCGGGGTGCTTAAAGCACGCGGCGCTGAGTTCAGAGGTCCACTTTGCCGGGCCGCGTGCCTTTCTCCCGGTCTCTCCCTCTCGCTCCCTTTCTTTAAAAACGTCTGAATGCGGCCTCGGCAGAGTTTCCGATTTTTCGAAAACGCCGTGTGTGAAATCCCAGGTGCCGAATGGCACCCCTAAGTCCTTCGTCGGCTCTGGCTTTTCTGGGGGGGGGGTAATTTTTCGGTCTCGTTGACTTTATGAGCTGTTAAAATGGGAAGGGTCCCTCGAGGGCATCCCTCCCACCTTTTCTCAGTGCAGCCCCTCTTGAGCATCTCCCACAGAGGGTCCCCCGACTTCCACCCCCACCCCACATCCTAGTGGTGCAGTGCAGCCCCTCATATCGTCCTAGGTTTTGCGCCAAATGCTAAGCCACAACACTAACCAAGATGACGGCAAGACGCAAGCCAAGCTAGCCATAAAATCAATATGGCAGCCATGAAGGAATCTTCACAAGTGCTAGTTTGGCCCTTTCCGAAGGGACTTCTTAAGGAAACGCGGTAAATAACGAGTATTTTGCAGAATTTATTTATTACACAGGATTTACAGGATTTCTCAGACTCAGTAACTTTAAGATGTAGACTTCAGCTCCCAGAATTCCCCAAGCAGCCATTGAAGTCCACACCTCTTAAAGTTGCCAAGTTTGATAAACACGGATTAAAAGCAGGCTTGTCCAACCTTGGCGACTTTAAGAGGTGTGGACTTCAACTCCCAGAATTCAATTTAATTTGAATTTAAACTCAGATTACAATTTAAGGTTCAATGTACTGTGCAAATTCAGAAATTGGATGAATCCGGTAACTAAATTAGATGTCTTATGGAAAAAAAATAAAAGCATCTCTTTCCTTCTCAAGACCATGGTTTTTAAGAATAAATAAATCCTGGGCTTTTGCAAGTACATTTAACTCAGATGGCTAATTTTCCCAGAAGTCTCTCTATAGCTATACATATTAACTGTACCTTGTTTGCATTTATTTCCAGATTTAACAATTCCTCCTCTTATTCTTGCAGACCCAACCAATGTTAATGGAGTATTTTGAGCAGCTGGTTGAAAACTTGGCAAACCTCTGTACACATACTTCTGAGATCTAATAAATCTTAATATACTTCTCTGAAAGGAAAGGAGCAGGGGGAGATCTTAGGGGTGGGATTGTAAATTAACCCTTGTTAGGAATCCCAAAGCAATGGGGTTTTGCTTCTGCTAAAAGACAAAAGCCAGCGGCTACATTCACACAACCCCGTTAACCAAGGCCTTGTCGATGCATGTTTCCTGAATGTAATTCATTTGGGGTCAGCCTTATTTTCTTTTAAAGTGGTGTGATTCTGAAGCAGTTTTATTTTTCAGCCAGGCTGATGTGAGAATGCTTTGTCCTTAATTCTCTGACATGAGTTCATCAGGGCAGCCCTGAACCTCTTTAGTTCATGTGAAAAGCACTCATCTGCAATGAGGCACCAAATAAAATGCACGTTGGGGTTCCTTTTCCCTCCTTTTCTCTGGTTTTCCATAATGCCCCCCTCATCTGCCTGGCATCCTTCAGAAGTGCTGGGAATGCACCTTCCCCATTCCCATAAGTCACCACACATCTGGGGTGTCCTAATTAGTGGATGGCAGAAAATCCTTAACCCTTTTATTCACATCAAATCTGGGTTAGAGCATGATGAAATTCTCCCTTGGATGTCCCACCTGCCATTGAACCAGGTTTAAATGTGCGGCTTCCTCTCCAATCTACAAATCTGCTTTATTTTCCCAAGTTACTAACAAGGTGAAATTATTCCCTCAGGTTTTTTTTTCCTCTTTAATTTGGGTTTATCTATCCAAAAGTAGAAAGAGTTACCACAATCTCACAACCTTTTTCAATCAGGGTTACCGTGTGAAGTCAAAAAGTCTGTTTAGGGGTCATTTGTTTCCATTTATACTGTAGTCTTGCAAGTGGACTGAGAGCCTCTGTACCAAGTCAAATTCCTTGTGTGTCTAAAATGGTTTGCCAACAAATTATCTGAATCTGACTCTCAGTCATGGCAACTTTAAGAGGGGTGGACTTCAACTCCCAGAATTCCATTTTTAACCTTACAGAACCTGTAAATTTGCTTCACTGAAATTCAGTAATCAATTGTTGGATTTAATTTAAAAAACCCACAGAGAACCAGAGGCTTTAAAACTCTTAATATATCTGTTTGAGTAGAAAAATTCTAAATTCTTCCCATTACCAGAAAAAAAGACCAAGTGGTTCAAAACAACCTATTTTTGTTTCAAAGGGTTCTGCTTAGTTGCAATAATCTGGTAAAAAATGTTCTTCGAGTATTTCAAATAAAAATCAATTTAGGCATGTTTGTCTTGAGAAATGATGCTTCCTTGTTACTTGGAGTTACCAAAACCTTTTCCACTCTATTGGTAGAAGTTTCTTTGGGATGTTAGGTTGAAAATTTGGATTGAGGTTTGGAGAAGAATATCCATTTTCCTGTTAATATTCCATCTAACAATAAACAGCATATTATACTTACTTCTCAAAAAAATACCCCTGGACTGAAATCTGATCCCAAAGACTTGAAAGCTAAAATAATTGTCTGTTGCCTATTTTCAATGAATCAAAAATTCCCTTTAGATATAAATTATCTTGTAAATAGAGTTTTTCTTTATTTAATCTGCTTAAAGAATTAACCAATTTTCTGAGTTGCACAATATTTTGAAATGGGAACCAGTCAAAAGGCAGAGATTTGCACTGAGTCACAAATCCACCCAGCAACACTCACTAATCCCTGTTTGTTTCTTGTGTGAAGTAGCACAATCATTTGAGTATACAGGTAGTTCTCAACTTAAAACCACAATTGGGACCAGAATTTTCATTGTTAAGCAAGGCAGTTGTTAAGTGAGTTGTGCCTGATTTTACCATGGTTGTTAAGCAAATCATTGTGGTTGTTAAGTGAATCATGAAATCATTAAGCAAATGTAGTTTACACATTGTCTCTGCTTGTCAGAAACCAACTGTGACGGTTACAAATAATTCTCGTATGACACTGAAATCATGGTCAACTCATACTGGTTGCCAAGCATCCAAATTTTGATCACATGACTCTGGGAATGCTGTGACTGTCCTAAACAGAAGACTGGTTGCAAGTCACTTCTTTTTTCTGTGCTGTTGTAACTGCAAACGGTGACTAAATGAATGGTGGTAAGTGGAGGACTACTATAAAATCTACTTGCAAATATAAAGGAAAGGAAATATAAGAGACGTTGTCTGTTAATAGACAGACCACTTTGCACGGATCAAAGCTAAAGGTTACCCCTGCCAGTCGTGTCCGGCTCTAGGGGGCGATGCTCATCTCCGTTTCATAGCTGAAGAGCCAGCATTGCCCAAAGATGCTTCTGTGGTCGTGTGGCCTGCATGACTAGGTGCCTCTTTATCCACTTGCATTTTTACATGCTTTCGAACTGCTGGGTTGGAGGAGCTGAGGCGGACAACAAGAGCTCACCCTGTTGCACAGCCATGCCGGGTCTCGATCTCGGGCCGCTGACCTTCCAGCCAGCAAGCCGAGCACCTTAACTGCTTGCGCCTCCACACCGCACAAATGTCTGATATTTTTCAAAAACTCCTACAACCAAAATCACTCATGCCCCCAGTTTTAAAAACTTTATTATTATTACGGTTCATCACTCAGCCAGCCAGATGCTCGGACTGGATTTGGCATTTCTGACCATTTGTCGAGTCCTTCCCAAGGATCTGGGATAGGCAGGTGTTGTTCCTTGATGTTGTTAAAGGTCCCGTCTCAGGATGGGAGCTGTTCCCAGTAAAATGTTGTGATTTTTTCCCAGTTTTTTCTCTTCTAATCGGCTCTGTCCATGTACTACCACGTCCACTATGCAGACTTTTTTGTCTTTCTTAACCATTGTTAAGTGTGGAGTGTTACGTAGCAGGTGCCTGTCTGTTTGTATTCTGAAGTCCCAGAGCAAACTAGCTTCTTCATTTCCTCTTACTTTCTCTATTTTATGATCCCACCATTTCTTGTTTGCAGGCAAATGGTATTTCTTGCACATCTTCCACTGTACTATTATTATGTGTGGGTAATCGGTGGTAGATTCCCAGTCTAAGATTGGTTAATTATTAAGAAACTTAATAATTCGCACCCTAAGCAAGATTTACGAAGTATTAAGGTAGCATTTAAGAAGTATTAAGGCAGTTCCAAGGCAGGTTGTTTTCAATAAAAATAAGGTGTTTGGATATGATAAATTCAATATTTCCAAATATCAAGGAAGTCCTTTAGGTATTGCTTAAGGGTTTCAATCACATTTGGGATAACAATATTTTTTTCCCCATAAGCCTTCAACTTTAATCTGCAAGTCCCGGTATTCCATATTTTTTTCCAATTGTTTTTCCTCAATTGTAGCACCACCTGGAACAGCAATATCAATGGAGCAAACTGTCTTTTTTTCCATAACTGCCATATCAGGCATGTTCTGAACAAGAAGCCTGTCTCTTTGAATCTTAAAGCCCCATAAGATCTTAACCTGCTCGTTTTCCAAATCCTTGTCAACTAAAGAGTCCCATTAGTTTTTATTACATTCAGATCCAAACCTATTATTATTATTAAGGTTCATTGCACAGCCAGATGTTTAGCTGGTATTTGACATTTTTATCCACCTCTTGAGTCCTTCCCAAGGACCTGGGAGAGGCAGAAGTTGTTCTTTGATGTTGTGAAAGATATATAAAAGGTGCCATAAAGGACTTTGGTGGCATTTGACTGGGATGCCAGGACTCCTGTGTTTCAAAGTAGCCAGAATAAAGGAGTGGGCAGAAACAGGAGCAAGTTGAAACTTGATTTAATTGAATCATCTCGGAAGCGAAACAAAATTAATTCAATGCAACGATTCCCTGTATATTTAGAAATCTTCTTCCACTGTGTGAAAAATTATTGTCCAGTGCCAACTTTGGGAATGACTTTGAGGAACAAGACAGTCCTGAAATGTTATACCTTTGGATGGTTTCCTCCATCTGTGGCAGTCAATCCTAATTCTGTTCAGTGCCAACAGAGCAATATTTTCCTTCTCTTTGGGGGTCCGTAAAATATATTTGGTGGTCTTTGGATTCCAGTTATAGAATCCAAACACCCTTCAGACCTCCGCTTGGGTTAATTCCAAGGGAGGATGCTCTTTAACAGTGATTGCTACCAGCGTGTGCAGAAGAATTCTGTGCAACTCAAAAGCTTGCATAGGCTTATACAGTACTAGCAGAATGCAGCAATGTTGTTGTTACTGGTAAATATTACCTTACCCATTTGGTGCCATCGGTCGCCAGGGCAAATGCTGCAATTCTTCCCAGCCGCTCTAAGTTCCAGAAACCTTTGGCGGGGACCATCGGCGTGACCAAAAACAGGACCATCGGCGTGACCAAAAGCTTACGGTTGTCCCCACGTTGGAGAAGAAAGCAAAAAGACACCTCCAAGCTGCTCTCTTCAGCTGCTGGTGCTCGTTGAGCTAATCAGAGCTGGCTAGCACCACTCTGGCTTTTCGGGGCGATCCTCATGAGTCACTGAAGCACTTCAGTAAATCCTAGAAATTAAAATGATCAATTACGTCAAGATAGGAGTAACTCCAAAAGCTGCAAAGACATGCCGTTCTCTCTCGCCTTGCCAAACCGGGAGCCACGTAGGGTTGGGGCGCTTCTGTGTTTCTCAAGTCCCTGAGGCTTTTGAAAGCAGCGAAACTGGATCAGCAGCTGTAGAAATGTCAGATTACCACCTTCTCCCCCTGGGCTTAGCTCCTGGGGGTGCCACAGTAGCCAGCATCTGGATCCGTAGGCACACAGTGAATCTGGGTTTTCCTTCCGCGGAGAGGATGAGAGGAGTGGTGCTTGCTGTTTTCACGCAACACACACTTAACAAGGGCAGGGAAAGTTCAGAAGTGACAATGAAGATATTAAAGGGGTGGAGAGCTCCTGCCTTGGAGGATCAATCATCAAGAGTCAAGGAACAAGCCGTCAAGACATGCGCTACCAATGAACGCTTGGTAGAGCAGCTGTGAGGGCCTTGGGAAAGGTATTCCGATGCTGTGATGTGCCGCTGCTTGTGTAGGCCACGGTATTCCCTGTGACACTTTATGGAAGCAAAAGTTGGACTTTCGTGGAGCAGGAGGGGAAAAGCATGGACACTTTTGAACTTTGGGGTTGGAGAAGAGTCCTGAGAAGATCATGGATACCCAGGAAGACAATCCAGGAGGTCTTTGAACAAATCCACCCGGAGTTCTCACTCGAGACACAAACGACCAGGCTCAAATTACCCTCCTTTGGGTTCATTAGGTGACGGTCTAGCACTCTGGGAAGAGCGCTGATGCTGGGAAAGGTGGAAAGAAAGTGAAGAGGAGGATGACCGGCAGCAAGGTGGAAGGTCTCGGTTACAGCAGTGGTGGGGGCACCGTTGGAAGACTTGAAGGCCAGGTTAGGGACGGATCATGATGGGAAAAAGTCCATCTCTGCAAAAACAATGCGATGACACATAAACAATCACATTTGTAGCAATACTAAACTTGGTTAATACTAAATCATGGTTTATTGTTTGCACATGGAACCTCCGGTGGACCTGTCCTTAAGACTTAAGAACAGAATCTGAGCTAACCCCAGTCAATGACAGCTAATATTAGGTACACGGAATGGAAGGATGAGTGGGAATCATGGAATTTATCTATTTGTTAGATTTTAATTCAAGAGCTCAGTGTGGCTTCCAGGATTCCCCAGCTGGCATCGGTGGACTTCAACTCCCAGAATCCCCCAGCCAGCCCAATCCTGGGAGTTGAAGTCCATGCGTCCTGAAGTTGCCAAGTTTAAGAAACACTGACATAGGAGGAAGACTGACTACGACTCCCATTTGTTCAAAAAGGCATGTTACTCATTTCACTCTTTGGGGGGCATCCACCAGTTTGTTCCCACGTGTGTGTCTCCCCAAGAGGATCCACACCTTCACCCCCTAAATTAATGCAGCCTCTCACAATAGCCCTGCAAGTTTTCTTTGCATGGATCCAAGCTCGGCTAAATTACGAGAGGAAATATTCTGAACTCCGACTGTTCCAGTGGCTATGCCATTTGACACCTCTCCTGCCACCTTCCAAATCTTTTCTCTGAGCATCGGCGGCGAAAGTAGAAGTCTTCCAAAACCAGCACTGTGGATGCGCGTTAAACCTCCCAAAAGCTTAACTGCCCTTCACCAAAAATTAGGATTCTCGCTCAAACACCTCATTCCTCCTTAATTTCTCTTCTCTTCCTTCTTTCCTCTTTCTTCTTTCCCCTTCCTTCCTTCCCCCTCTTCCCTCCTTCTTCTCTTCCCTCCTCCTTCTCTTCCTTCTTTCCCCTTCCTTCCTTCCCTCCCTCCACCCTTCCCCTCCCTCCTTTCCTCTTTCCCTTTCCTTCCTTCCTTTCTTTCCTCCCTCCCTCTCTTCCCTCCTTCTTCCCCTCCCTCCTCCTTCTCTTCCTTCTTTCCTCTTTCCCCTTCCTTCCCTCCCTCTCCCTCCCT
>JANHZU010011111.1:246834-262029 GCA_032468055.1 Acrochordus granulatus | reverse complement strand
TGATCAGCTTGTTCTCTTGACAAAATTCCATTAATCTCTGCCCTGCTTCATTTTGTACTCCAAGGCCAAATTTGCCTCTAATTCCTGTTAACTTTTGACTCCCTACTTTAGCATTCCAATCCCCTATGATGAAAAGGACATTTTTTTGGGTGTTAGCTCTAGAAGGTGTTGTAGGTCTTCATAGAACCTGTCAACTTCAACCTCTTCATCAGTGGTTGGGGCATAGACTTGGATTACTGTGATGTTGAAGGGTTTGCCTTGGATTTGAACCAAGATCATTTTCTCAAAATAAAACCATAAACATGTTAATATCCTTTACAATGAACTGCAATGCTTGAAATAGAATTAATATACAGTTTTCTATTTCTAAGACTATTCTATTTTCAAATAGTGTCTCCTGACACAAAATAGAATAATACAAATATTTTCAGTTGTTCTATTGTCCCAAAACCATTTGCAATTGACTAAAGGAAAAATAAGAGATATCTTAGCTAAATCAACTGAGTCAATAGGTTGATTTATCAGTACTTTATAATGAGAGGAAGGTAAGATAGTGTAGTAGATGTTATTTCAGCCTTCCACTTTCTTTTCCATTCTTACCTTTGAGAAGATAGCATAACTAAACAAGTTTACATTTGATCTATGGCAAAATCCATTACTGCATTCATTGACCTCATGGGTGGAATAGCATCCACACAGAATTTATATTTTTGTTTTGTGATGCCAGTTAGGCACACAACTATTAAACTCAAAGCATTAATTGCAGTTGTAGAGTTGTATATCTTCACCAGAGTAACATAAAGCATGCTATAGTCTCAAAGCTTTCTGCATAGAAAACAGGCACAAGAGTTTACTTATGCAAAAGAATCTGAAAAGACAAATCTCAAGTTTAGTCAATTTTCAGTCCAGCATTCAATCCAACAACAGCATTTACAGAGAATTGTAAGTGGGAAATTAGAACATTATTTTCCACAAAGAGCCAATCCTCAAAGTCATGTCTTTTATAGCCATGTCTTTCAGTTTCATAAACTGAGTCATGCTTCTTTGTTTCAACTAGATGAAACAAAGAAGCACCTTCTTTCTCTTCTCCTTACAATTTGTCATGTGTTATTGAGCTTAAGCTTTGTAGTCCTAGGTTAGCTCAAGACTTTGCCTAGTTTGAACCTGATCTCTTCAAGACTACTATCTTGATAAGTCCTGTGGCACAGTCTGAGACTCACACTAAGCACTTCAATTTTGGAGTCTGATCACTCAGAATAATCTGTTTCTCTGGCCCAGTACTTTGGGCTTCAAATTGGTTTACCTGAGTCTTTCTTTTGGGGCAGACTTTCTTGAGATATCTGGCTTCTCCATATTTGAAAGAAAACTTGTCATGGTGGCAGGTCAAATTGTGCTTAATACAGTGTGATTGGTGTTGGATATGATTCAGTTCCAGGTTAGAGTTGATTGGTTTCCACCTATCTCAAGAATATCTTGAGTGATCAAGTTGATAGGTTTCCACCATCTCCTGGGTCAATTGTTGACCCCTTTATCACGCTATCTCTATGGTCTTGGATTCTATTAGGAAAACTTTATCATAAACTTAACACCATGAACAGTTTAGACCACTAAAACATCAAAAAGAGACCCTCCCACATCCACTGCAAGAGAAGATTCTAACAAACGTAACTATGTGATGATTCTATATATTGCTGGAGTATCAGAGAAACTGAGGAGGATTTTCAAAAAACATAACATATGTGTGCAATTCAGACAAATGAATACGTTTAAACACAGTTTGGTGCATCCTAAGAACAAGGCACCCAGGCACAAATAGACAGATGTCATATATATCATTATCATGAAGCCTGTTCAGATTTTGATGCTGGGGAGACAAAAGAAAAATGTCTTTCAAGAGGAATCAAAGAATATATACATATACACACACACACATACATACATACATACAGTATGTATATGTATGTATGTATGTATATGTATGTATATATATATATATATATTCTTGAATTCAATAAATATAAAAAATATACATAATAGTAAATTAGTAGCAGTTGAGGGAGGGAGGAAAGGAGGGAGGGATATATATACACATACACACACACACACACACTTTAAATACTTCCATTAATGGGGAGAAACGTATTCCAGTTACCTTCAATTTATAATGCAGCTTTAAATCATTTGCAAAAAAAAGAACTTTTCAGGAGCTGCTGAAATGGTATTGAAATGGTATTGTGCTGACCTCTAAGGCAAATCTTCATCGAAATCTTTATTTCTCCCCTTACCACTCGGTTTAGCTTGAAATGTAAGAATCTTCCTGTGTTTCCTTTATCCTGCCCTCATCCCCTTTTTTAGAAACTATATATTTTCTTACCATTCCTTTCTTTTCACATGGAATTGACAAAGCCTCCAAGATAGAAGGCAAACATTTTCCAGTTACATCTTCTAATAAAAATTCAGTTGTCTGTTTAAAAACGTTTGCAATTTTTTTGCAGTTTTGCTGCAAAATATGACCTAAATTAATGAGAATATTAATTCTCATAATCAGATAATTTCGGCTGTATTAGCTCAGTGATGGTGATGGTGTTGCATATTTATACCAAGTAGATACCCTTTTCAATTTGTTGGGAAAGACCTGATTAGAATCAAGCATCTTCCATCATAAAGGTGGAATTTCCTTTGGCACTTTTGGCAAGTATTTAAATGTTAACTTGCAGATAATGCAGAACATTATCAATGCTGATAATGATTAATTACAGAACTGTCCAGCTCAAAGAAATAACACATGGCAATTTACATAAACAAAAGAAAAATCCAAAAATAAATGTTTTGGGCATATGACTGGATGGTCATATGGTTTGGTTGGCTGCAAAAATAAGATAGAGAGTTGCAAGTTAATAAGACTGTTTGCAAAAAAATTCTACAGACGAAAAGAGATTTTCTGGAAACCAAATTTAAGTATGGAGCAATAGTTAAAAGTTGAGTATCCTGTGTCATAATTTATACAGAGAATGTATTTGATAGAATCTTTTCCATAACTCTAGATAGAATGACCTTCTTATCCATCTAGTTTTCAAAGAGCTACCTCTAAATCTAAGTTGAATTTGACTTCTATCTCTATTGGTCCCAATCCTATCCAAATTCAGAACTGCTTTCAGAACTCTCTATATTTGTCTTATTCCACTTTTTACAAAAAATAAGATTGTACAAATACTGAATATCCATAAGGCACATACGGCCATTCTGCTAAAATATGATAGACATTCCATTTATGTGCTATCCACTTCCCATTTCTTTTCTACACCAAACTAATGCATTTCAAAACTTTGTATATGTTAGATGAGAAGGACATACATGCCTAGAAATATAATATGCTTTTTTCCTGACACTATAATCTTTTAATGTACCATAAAGTCTGCATTAGTTAATCCAGAATGACCACTATCACTTCTGGCCATCTTCACATATTCATAAAGCATAAATATATATATTGAAAGGAAAGACTGTCATCCCGTTAGGTAGTGCCACAGAATAACTTTTTTTAGTAACCTGCTAATTATGTTGGTATTACTGGAAATAATAATTTTCTTTGCAACTATTTTCATCTACATTTTAAAAATATGAATTGCAAGTTTCTCATTCATAATTCTTGAACAATTGATAAAATGTTGGCAGTATTAAAAAGACTGCAGATTACATGCAGGAATGTCATGTTTCCACAGCTGTAATTTTAATATCTTTTTCTCTATTCTTCCCAAGTGAAGGACTCAGAATAATTAATTTAAGTTACAGGATGCAAGATTCCAACTGAAAGTTAAGGGAGAAAAACTTACAAAAAATAAAACCAATTCAACAGTACAACTAATTATCCAGAAAACTGGTGGGACTGTTCAAATTGAGCCTGGATAATTATCTTCTGGAAGTGGTTTAGTTTGTATTCCTAGCCTGAACGGATGTTGGATTCAGTGACCCAAATGACTGTTTCCTACTCCAGTAGTGTCAGCAAGACCAGTAAATCCTTTAGTTATATCCTTGGGTTAACTGTAATGTTAAGAAAGAAAAATAAGAAAAACTCCTCTATAACAGAGTGAGTACACAGCACGTTTCCATTTTGATGCTGAGGGTAATTCAGAACAAATTCATGAATCAAAACCTGAAATGTAGTTCAAAGTGTAAAGCTACAGTCAAAGTTAAATAGAAGTCTACAGAAAAGTGATTGGTTTCTGATACAAGCTATACCAAAAAAGGACTTAATGGCTATTGATCAGAATGCAAATGACCATGGACAAGAGCTTGTCTCCTCAGGTATTTTACCCTTTTCTTTTGATCTCTCAATTGTGCCTTTTTCAGATCAAAATATTTTATAATTCTAAAGTCTTGAACACTATTCCCACTTTTCACTAACTAAAATTGGGAATACTTATGAAAAAAACCTTCCTCTCCAAAAAGACACAAATTTTACAAGTACTCAAATTATTCTCCAGAAATTAAAAATAAAAATAGACTTTTGTGATTGTTTTAAAGAATCGAAAGAAAAAGCTCTGATTTTGTCTCTTTACAAACTGCATTTCACCAGTCACATTTTACAGGAAATGGTAGGCCACTAGCTATGTTACAGTAAACTCTTATTATCCCTAAATATTCTGGCAGTGGCTAATGAAATCACCTGGAGATCAGCAACATCTTTGGTGTTACAGGTTCCCCACATCTCATACTGAAGCTCTCCATTTTCCAAACAGAACAAAATGGACAACATGTATAGCTGCTTCTTTGAAGTGAAGATAATACTATCTAGCTAAGTTTCAGCAAGAAAATGTAGTACTTCCAGATGTTTAATTTTCTCTTTATGTTAATATTGCTATACTGTAGTTGAACTTCCACTTTCATATTAAGTTTGTTATAAAGGGGTATGATATCATGGAAGAACACCATCTTCCCTACCACCACAACCAGTCTATGCCACCACTAAGCTGTATACAAGTAATCATCTATTTAAGCCCCATTTCAGGCTGTCATGACCCAGGCTCTGATTCTAAAGAAGCTGCTCCAGCTAATCTTCTGGAATATCAGCTTCAGGAGAGACAAAACCAAGAATCACATAGACTGATCAAAAGCAGGCATCCTCTGAATAGGTGTAGCAATCATATGAGGATAACACAAGGTTGAGATAAGAGCAGAGCAAAGATGTTCTATGAGGCTCCTTGCCAAGCAAGGGAATACATTGCTTGGTTACAGACACCTGGCTGCAACTTGATTTAAGAGACAGCCTTGACCTATGATCCCTTATTGAAAGCAACTGGCTGATATTCTGTTCTAGTGTGCCATTCCTGTAATTCTGCTCATGATTCTTGAAACCCTGACCTTTGGACTGGCTGACAAACCTGACTTGGTTTTCTGACTTTTGGACTAGATTTCAACTATTCTTTTACATGCTCCTGTTGAAAGTGAAACCATTCAGGCAAGCCTCCATTTTTCAGGAACACTTTTGTTTACATTCCTTGTCTGCTGTTATCTCTTGTCTTTAAATAAATTGCTAATCTCCATAGCAACTATGTTTGCATGTGTAATTGAAACCTGAAGCACAACAGGGGCTAGTTTCTCACATAAGGATTTCCAAACTGCTCTGATTTGTGGCTTTGCATCATTAGAACATAATCATACTAGAAGCCAAAATGAAATCATGGGATTTCATAATCTATTATTACTGTCATTATTCCCATTTTTCATTTTGGTTATATATTGTTTCAGTTGTTTTTTAAAAATTAAAAACAGCTTTAAAATATTTTTAGTGTTTCAAGATAGTTGCAGAAACAAAATAGCATGTTTTTCATTTTATAATGTTTTCCAGGGAGTTTAGTTTTTCCTTAATTTTTTCCACATTTCCCCATATTTAATCCTTCTGGTATTAATCATATAGGAAATGGAGCATGAAAAAACTTTTAAAAGAATGTAAAATGCTTTTTCAAATAGGAGTAAAACATGGATTTGTTGGTCTTACCTCTGTTATTTGCACAGTCTTCACAAGAGTGTAGAAGATTTGGAGAGATTAAGAATCCATTGTAATAAACTGGACTGTTGACAAATTATTATGTTTTCTGAAAACCAATATTTAAAAAAATATTTTTCTGTAACAAATTAATATGATTGACCTTCTGAAAACATTATGAAAGGGGAAATATTGGAACACTAAATTTTTAATTTTATTTTGCTTGACTAAGAGCCAGTATTGGTGTATTAAAAAAAGTTTCTATTAAATTTGTCTGTAGCTTTACTATTTGAAATGCCAACTACAGAGCCATAAGAATGAGCATGACTGTGCATCAGGAGAGGGCTAATCAGAATTGTGTGGAAATCATAGGATCAGAAGAGGTCATTAAGGCTATTAAAAACAACGTCATGGTCAATATAAGAAGTGAACTAAAAGTGTATCTGGCAGATGGTTACCTGAGCCCCTGCGCACATTTAGCAAAGAGGAACCTACACTGTTCTAGGTAATGGATTCCACAACCAAATTGCTCTTATTGTTAAGTTTTCTTCTAATTAAAGTTTGAATCTTTCTTCCTATAACTTGAATTCATAATTTCTTGCCTTGTATTCTGTAATAATGGAAAATAAGGTCTTCACCACTCTCTATTTAAGAATCTTTCAGATATTTTGACAAGCCCTATCAGTTTGTCTTCTTTTCTCAGTCCCTTTATTCTCTTTTCATAGAACTTCATTCTTGTTCACCAGATTATCCCGTGTTCTTCTCTGAACCTGTTTCAGTTAATCCAAATCCTCCCTCCTTAAAATGTGGTGACTAGAAAAGAACACAATACTCAAGATGAGTTCTGCTCAGTATGGAAAAAAAATGAATAATTTCCTGCTATTTGAAAACTATGGTCTGTTAATACAGCCCGACATCTGCTTTTCTTGCAGTGGTATCATACTGTTGACTTCTATTCAGTTTGCAGTCTTGCTCTTGACAAATTTGCTTCTTTATAATCCAAATATTTGATCTTTTACCTATAGTATGCTGGTCCAGAAAAGATTGTGGGTGCAATTCTCTACTCAGAAGGCAAGAGACAGAGTGTCACAATGCAAGCCCCTTCCCTTTTCTACATATGTCATGACATTTGCAAACTTACCTAAAAGTCACTGAGCTTCAGCACAATGGCACAACACTGCTTTTATCATTCTGATGAAAGCAGCAAGTTTCTGTGGGCTCTGCTGCTTATATAAAGTTAGCAAATAGTGAGAACAATTATACTCTGTGGTATGTATTTCTGATGAGACATTCTAAGTCTGTAACACTGTAATGAAAATGGCTATCATATCCCTTAAACTCTACAGAAAAGGACTTGGCAGCAGTTCATATTCAGGATTACTGAAAACAGTAATGTGGATCTGATGGGTTTATTTATAAATCAGAAACTGAACAAAGTACAGAAAGCAGAGAATCAGAATATATGGTCAGTTTGTTTAATGGGGGCATGAAGAGTAAGGTCCAGATTTGAATCAATCCAGATTTCAATCCCGATTTGAAAAAAATACCTCTCTGTAATAGTATTAACATAGTTAATGATATTCAGGAAGAAACAACCATAGTATAATGTTAGATTAAGACTGGGGAAGCCCAGAGTCAAATTCATCCTTAGCCATAGAAGCTCCTGAGTGATTTTGGGGTATTCACTCTCTCTCAGCCCAGCCTCCATACAAGTTGCTGTTTGTGGAAATTTTGAAGGAGGGAGTCTTAATATATATTACCTAAAAGACTTAGAGGAAAGATAGGATATAAATTTAATGCATAACATTAAATTAACTGTAACTAAATATTAAATGATAGACTTTGAAGTATAAAAAGTCTAATTTTATATTAGTGTGATGGGATCTGAGTTATTAGGGGTTCTTGAGAGAATATCTTTATGAACATGCCCATTAACTTACTGCATTTGCAATAATAAAAAGACAGATTCAGTGCTGGAGATCCTTAAGAAACAAAGAAAAAAATTTAAACAGTCTTGTAATATCAGCTACACATGTGCAGTCCCAGTCAAGTTGACCTCAAAGTATATGTTACTGCTGAAAGAAATACAGAAAAAAGCAATCAAATTAATAAAAGGGTGAAATGGTTTCCTTAGAAAGAAAGATCATAGTATTTGGGAATTTTTAGTTAAAAAAGGGTGAGAAATGAAGAAAATTATGTGCATTATGTAGAAAGAAGATAAAAAGAAAAAAAATCCTTTTTTTTCTTCCTGCACCATTCCATAAAATTCAGTGCTAAAAGGAAGTATTTCAAATAATTGTGCATAATTAATCTGTGAAATTCACTGCCTCAAAATCTAGTGATGGTCACAAATTACACTTGTTTCTTATATTTAAAAATTCAGATGAAAGTCTGCCTCTATCCAACAACCACACATTCTTTTTCTCCTGTGGTCTGGAAGGGGAAAAATGTCAAGATCTTGGAGGCTGGCAAACTCAGAAAACAAGAACCATTTTGATTCCTGAGAAAATCTTTATTGCTAAAGTACCTAAACCTTAACATGCTGAAGCAGTTCTCCAGATCATACTTAGTGTGACTAAAAGGAGTGATTCTAAATTTCTCATGCTTCCCCTGGCTGAGGTATCACTTTTATAATGGTCCTGTTTGCTCCCCATGTTCCAATGTTCCACTAGACAATCCACAATAGGAATTGAGAAGAAAGAAATAGGGTGGAGGGAAGGATGGAGTTCCTGTAATCTGTAAAAATATTTATGGGCCTGTTTATTGGTCTTATTTACAGGCCTGTTGAGATTAAAGAAAAGGAGACAAGTGAAAGTAATTGGCTTTGTGTGCTTACAAGATTTTCTCCTTCTGAGTGCCAAAGCTCCTGACCTTGGGTATATATAATGGTCCTCCTGGGGGATGCACCTCTTTCCTTGATCATGCGTAATGACTCAAGGTTGATCCCCCTTTTCACACATTGTTCAGTCATAGTTTCCCCCACAGGGTCCTTTACCCTGCCAGCATCAGTGACCATCTGTGGTCCTTTCTCATTACTACAGTGTTTGAACATGAAGGGATTCCAGTTTAGCTTTAGCTTTCTCATGGTACAGGAAAAAGCGTAGACATGACATTAAACTACATATTGTTTCTTTGGAATACAGGATAGGAATGTAATTACTTAGAGAATCCTTTGTTTCAAAGTAGTTCCAAAGGATACCTATGGATCCCATGTATTTCCAATTAGGGCTCAGAAAAGCCACCTGATTGGTTCAGTGTCCTGTTCTGGAAATAGCCTTATCCAGTCCAGATCGCTCCTGAAGTAAGAACATAAGAATAGATTGGTGCTGACCCTAATGTGTTTTCAAAAGAAAACTGTTCTGCATTGTTTTAACTGTTTGTAAGCCACTCAGAGCCACATTTATGATATGGATGGATATATAAATTAAATAGATTAATCAGTCAGTCAGCTAGACAGACAGACAAGGAACCTTGTTCAGTCAAGAAAAGAAGCCTTCCGGTCATGTAGTTAGCTGGTGTCATGCAGTGCTAACTACAGTGGAACTTCGGATTGCGAGCACCTCGGTTCATGAGATTTTCGCAAGACGAGCAAAATTTTTTAATAAAATTTAATTCAGTTAACAAGCAGCAACTCACAAGACAAGTACCACGCAATTACCTCATGCAGGAAATCTCACAACAGAGCCCATGGTTCTCCTCTCGCTGCATAAAAAGCATAAATTAAGTGAAAGGCATTCAAGAGAAGGAACTCCCGAGACTTAGACTCCAGATTCTCCTTCCAGGCAGTCCCCTCCCCCTCTTCTCCTCCCTCTCGTCCCCCTGACACCTTCTGGGACTCTTCGCAAAGCATAGGAAGACTGACCCTCCCTTTTCCTTGTCACTCACTCACACACACAGACACACACAGAGAGCCATCCCCCCTCCTGCCCATCTCTTCAAGTGTAGGAAGACTGACCCTCCGTCTTCCCTGTCACTTACTCTCTCTCTCTCTCTCTCACACACACACACACACACACATCCTCCCAGCACCATCCATCCCATCCCCTCTTTTCCCCTCTTATAGCACAGAGGCAGGTTATAATGAGAAATATTTCCAAACTGCCCAGGAAAGACCCCCGGAAAGACGTTACTGAGGGAAAAGGGAATGACCATTTTGCCTTGAGCAGTGGCAGTGGATCCTCCAATCCAGCAGGGGCGCCAGACAGCAGCCGGCCTAGCAGCAGCCGATGACCAGAATCTGCCTCTGAGTGGATCCATAAGTGCTGGTTAATTTGTTCTATTTCTGCTTTATATTGTGTGTTAATCATTGTTACTTGTTTCAGGTATTAGGGGCAATCATTTCTACATAAAATTCCATTGAAAATGATTTTTCTGTGAATATTTTTGGGGGTGTGGAACAGATCATCCGACTTTACACTGTTTCCTATGGGAAAACCTCGCTTCATTTTAAGAACGGATTAGTCTTGCAATCAGAGGTTCTGTACTGTAGTTGCATTCATGAAGCTCACAAGCATGATCAGAATAATGAGAGTTTTCTTCCACAATTGTTCCCTAAGAGCTGATGTTTATAGTATATTGCTATATTATAATGTTCAGAAGTAATATAAATATTTTTGGATTTGCGAATTGGTAAGAGGAGAGTTATGGAAAGAAGTGAATCATATATGTAATCTTATAGAGGATGGAGAAATATTAAATTTGTCTGTACTTGTTGCAAGGAAGAACAGGAGTCATTTTTTCCATACTTTCTATAATTTCTTCTCTTTCTTTCTCTGTCTTTGGCACTTTGTATTTCTATTCTTTCTATTTTTCCAGTCCAATTTTAGTTTATATTATTTTTAGTATTGTTATTCTTTTTAATAATTTTTTTTTAAAAAGAGTGTACAGCTACTAAGAGTAGTAACAACCAATAGCTCCAATAATCTCAATTGCAACGTTTTACATAAACTAGGAATGGAAGAGAAGAGTGGTTAGACTATATATCCACAATAGGATCAGATCATAACTGCAGATTAATCAGATCAATAATAAAACCCATCCTCTCCATCCAGGTAATGGAAATCTACTCTGAACCAACCCACGTTGGCTCATTATCCAAAGTTTGGCCAAATTCAATAACTACACCTATTTTAGTGTAAGCCTAAAATCTTGACAATGAACAAGTATTACTTAACTTTGATATTATTCTAGCTAAATAATCCTGCACTGCAATTTGGTTTAGTTTGTTTTTTCTTTTTGGAAGAGGATGCTTCTTTTCTAAAGAACGTTTGTTAAAACTCCATAATATAATAGTATATTACACTATTAGTACATTACCAAGTGTTTGAAGCAACGTTTCCTTGCCAGAACTACTTGTATATATTTAATAGTTGTTATACAAAGACTCTTTGTATTATAATAATTTTAGCTTGTTTGTTCCATGTAATTAATGATCAGTGTACTATGTTTTGTTTTTCAGGTCCTCCAGTAAGTAACATTGACATTACTCCTGGTCACGAGTCAACAAAGTTAAGGCATTTATTTTCCTTTCTGTCTCATTTCACAAGAACAGAGCTTTCAGGAGAGGTGTGTCTGGTCCAGAAATTGATACCAGATGCTGTTTTCCCTTTTTTTTTCTTTTTCTCTCTCACTCTGATGTAGGGAAATAGCTGAAGAGGGAAAAGTAGTTTGAAATATTTATTTCTTTGCCTAAAGGGTTTTGTGGCCATTTTAAACAACTTGGTAAAAGGATTTTTTTTTCTTTTAAGAAAGAGCTTTTTTGTTGTTGATTTCAATTTTTAAAAAATATGCTTGTCCTACTGTTATTATTTTCATAAATGTTAAATTGCCTTGCTGCCTTTCAGTCTCTGAACCTTTGAAAAATAATTACTAGAAACAGTGATTAGGTACATCCTGTGATTGTCCAGACGAATGAACAATTTTTATTACTTCAAATGTACTTTGTAAAAATACACTTCCAAAAGATAATAATCTAATCCGCACTCCACTTTCCCTCATGTATCTGTTATTTCTTTTTAAATTTGCTATTATTGCATGAACAAAAAGAAATGTGAAAGGAAATCCAGATTCACCATAATAATATACTAGATTACTCTCTCTTGATTCACACAGCAATATCTTTTGATAATGCAAAGGAAAGTGGATAGATTCCCAGTATCATGGAATATGGGAATCTGTATCTGATTTGACTGCCTGCAAACAATTCTTGATTGCCAGGGACAAGCCCATACAGTGATAATTTAAACATTCACCTGTTTCCCATGGGGAAAAAAGTGTACCTTGTTGTTCTTCAGTAGTAAGTTTAGTGTTTCATTTTTTTTGCCCACTAGGTTTATCCAAAGGTCCACGAAAATGCATTTGAATGATTGATTGATCTGATTTAAATTGACTTTTGCATCATTTAACTCAGTTTATGAATATCTAGAGCTCAATTTCAACAATCGGATGTCATGTCCACTCTACTGTGGAGAAAGCTACCAGTTTGGCTAGTGCCAGACTCAAAATCTATTACTAAGAGGGATACCATTACTTTATGGCTAGTCAGGTCTTAGTTATACATGCCAGGAAATTTCTCATCCAGAATAAGATCTTGGATGAAGAATGCATGTTGACCTGGCATTCACCACCAGCAACCAGAGATTGCTCAGTGTGATTGAAGACTGAAGGTCCAATAATCAGATATCATGGCAGAGTCCAGGTGTCTAGAAAATAGAATTAGTATAAGACACTGATTCGCTCCCCCCAGTTTCCACCATATCTCCTGCTCATCATCACTGTACCCTGCTGCTTGCTCTGAAATTTTTGCCACAACTTTACTCCTCTGATCCTTGTCATCCCTTCCCCGGGTTCCCCATCCAACATCCAAGGTCAATCAACCCAACCATTAGTTAATCTTTCAGATATATCTGCCCAGCACAAAGCAATCCTTACTTCCAATAAACCAACTGTTCTACCACCACACATGCACACATGCAAACCCAGTTTCATTTCTTTATTCCAACTTTGAATATTGACTAGATGGTGAGAAATGAGCTTTAGAAAGGAGTCCTGTAATAAGAACAGGAAGCCAACCCATGACCCACTGTCTCTATCATATCAGAACCACATTCAGTGAGGATTGACAGAAGAACATTAAATTAATCAAAACAAGGCCTTCCTCTGATTGGAGAGTAGGATTGAAAAGGTTATCAGTTGACAGTGCAACTTTTCCTAAAGATAACTAGACATAAGATTCAATTGCTTTGTTATCTGTGATTTTAATCTATTGTTTAATCATTGTCTTGGCTTAATAAAATTACATTGCAGCTTCAAATTCTGAGTATGGCAATATGAATGAAACTTTCTGTTCATGGTCCTCTTCTAGGTCAATTGAAAACTATCCTGGAGAATTAAGGGCAAAACAAGACTGCATCTGAAAAAAAAATAATATAAAGTTTTCAAAAATTTAGATCAAATCTGTGCTAGTGGGCTATAGTTCTGATAAGTAAGTGGGCACTAACGTGCTGAGCTGCACTTTTTGCTTTAAATGTTGTAAGTTACAGTGATATTTTCTGCCAGTTGTATGGTGAAGAGTAGAAGTCAGTGATACTTCTTTAGGTATTCTCAGGTACATATGTACTTCCTTGAGCCAGATGCTTGAAGTATTTAAACAGCTTGCCATCTATTCTAAGTTTCTCACTTAGCAAACCTCATTAACCTTAGTCTTTTCATGAAAGATGCTCAGGTTGGAGTACAAAGGGATTGAGAGTCTGGAGAACTCTCTTCCGTCTTATTGGTATAATAGATAAGACCACCTCATCATCCAGGTGTGTTAGCCAATCTAGGCAGGTGACAATGGGCACTGGTCAGAATATTATCATCAAGTTAATACAAAGGCTAAACAAGATGTATGCTTATCGGAACCCTTTTTGTGTTGGTATATGGCCAGTCATCTTATTCATAATTAGACTTTTTCATAGAATTTTCAGATTAAATATAAAATAAGTAGCTCTCAAATGGTAACTCAGGATTCCTCCAGAGTTTATCTCTGGGGTAAGAACAAAAATATATTTAGCATCAATAAAGACAGCAAATTGTGCTAAACTGGACTTTGGAATATATTTTCCAGTGACTTGTATAGATTCAAATATGGAATCTTAGGACATTTAATTACAAAATATGTTTTAAAATTTTAATTCAGTTTTTAAATTTAAATGAGACACACAATTTTAAATGGTGTAGAACCTGGAAAAACCTGTGAAATGATAGATTTCAGATACAAAATGTCAGATTTTGATGTTCTTTTTGGTTGCCTTTAGACCAGTAGAGATTTGATTGTTTTTTACTTATTCTGTATATTAAAATGTCGAAGGACCCAAGTTGGAAAGCAGTTTTCTGCTTTATATTGTATACAAGCATACCAATACCAAGAGAAAAAACTACTTTCCTGAAGAAGAAAAAGATAAAAGTTAATGTACGACTTGATGTATTTGTTCATACAACATTTTCATTTAAATGAAATGGACATGATGGACTGCAGCATGAAATGGGATTATGGAGAAGAGTTATGGGGAAAATAAAGGTTCCATTAGTTCAAAACATTATTTATGGAGTATTTGGTAACAGAGCAGTCAACTAACTCTGAATGGTATACTTCTATGTTTTTTAATTTGCCCCATTAACTTGCTGAGTATTGTAAAACTAAAATATCAATAAAAAATTTAAATATCCTAACTGGATTCAATTTAAGAAGTAGCAATACTTCTGTTTAAGATACCATTGTATTTTTCTACATGGAGATGCATATTATAAATTTTATGCTTGGCTGTGGTAAATTGCAGTCATATTTTCAACTGGAAAGCACTTTCTTCAGTGATTTCAGGGTTGTTGTTGTTTTGCTTTCTATATTTGATTATAGGATTTATTTTTATATTTTTGCCCCATGAATTCTACTTGAAGTAGCTATACCGTGATAGAATTTCAAATTAGCTTTTTCCATTCAGAGAAGGTCTATAAAATTAACTTATTTTCCTTTAGAAAACACATTTTCTTTCTAAGCCATGTATGTGTAGCCTGAGAATGTTCCTTTAAACTTAAAACACCTCTCCAAACACAACACAGTGTCACTGTATTTGAAGGATTCTGTGTTTAAGACCCTATTGGGGGGGGGTTTGTCTGCTTAGGAACTGATTATTACATGCATCACATAGCAACCTGTTTTGCTGAAAATT
>JANHZU010011111.1:186598-201379 GCA_032468055.1 Acrochordus granulatus | reverse complement strand
CTCTCTCTTGAATGCCTTTCACTTAATTTACGCTGTTTATGCAGCGAGAGAGGAGAGCTCCATTGTGAGGCTTCCCACGTGAGCTGATCGCATGGTGCTCATTGCAATCAGGAATGTAGGCAGAATGCATGCATGCTGCTGCCCATATGGCAATGGAGTAAACTGTGCGAGAGGAGAGTTGGTAGAAAGCACGCGCGCTGCTTCCAATATGGCAATGGAGTAAACTGCGTGAGAGGAGAGTTGGTAGAATGCACGCATGCTGGCTGCGTTAGCAGAACACGCGCACGGGGTTGCTGTCTGCAACAATGGAGTAAAGCACGAGGTAAGAGTCGGCAAAACTCTTGCGCGGAGTTGCCTGAACGGGAAATACAGAGTGCGCTTACTGATGATGTGCAAGGTTTGGCATGAAGTTTCCTCGTCTTGTGAGTCGCAGCTCATCTAGCGGAATATTTTTTGATTAAATTTTTTGCTCGTCCTGCAAGTTTCTCGTCCTGCGAGTTACTCATCTTGTGAGGCACCACTGTATATGAAATGGAAATTGGTGGATAAAACATTATGGCCATCAGTATTTGTTGCCAAACATATGCAAAAGAAGTTTTAAAAGAACTCCTTAAGCACAAGGTGTTTTAGATTCAACTAAATAAATGATCATACTACAGAAAGTTTGGTTACTTTGTGGCCTAAAGTTTTATTGCAAGACTTCAAAGTATAACTAAGTCCCATACTTGTCCCTCTGGTGTTTTTCATTTTCCTGCATAGTATTTGCTAATACAGTCCATTTGTTAGGGCAATGGGTTGTTTTTTCATTATAATGCTTTGTCTAAACTTCTTATAGGGAGATCAAGGTAAAGATGGTGCTGCTGGCCCACCAGGGCCTCCTGGACAGCCGGGTGCAAGAGGGCCCCCTGGAGACACAGGAAAAGATGGCCCAAAGGGACCGCAAGGTCTTCCTGTAAGGCAGAATTAAGAGCAAAGCTAATTAACATGCATGTTTTTGGGGGAGATTCTCCTCATGATGCATGTAAGCTAAAAGATCCTTAAACTAGATACCCACCTTGATCTGAAATGCCTGAAGCAGTTAGTGGAAGGAACATTATACTACTGTTCTAACAGAAAGTAAGTGAAAGAAGCAATATCTTGATTGAACATTCCATTAATATTGTTTTATTTTATTTACAGGTAAGAGGGTTTTTGTGTTAAAGGTAAAGGGTTACCCTGCCAGTCGTGACCAAGTCTTGGAGGTGGTGCTCATCTTTGATTCACTGCTGAGGGAGCCAGCGTTTTCCAAAGATGCTTCTGTGGCCGGCATGACTATATGCCGAGGTGCACAGATCGCTGTTACCTTTCCCACCAAAAGGCAGTACCTAGTTATCGACCTGCGTTTGTACATACTTTTGAACTACTAGGTTAGCAGGAGCTGGGGCAAGTAACGGGAGTTCACCCCATTATGTAGCAGCGCTTGGGTCTCGAAGTGCTGAGCTGCTGACCGTCTGGCCAACAAGCCCAGCATTTTAACCACAGATTAGCTTGCCTAAAATGGTATTTTGATTTTACCATGAAATGCATCAGATAGTCTTACTAGGATTTATTATCTGTAAATCCTAATAATATAACAACCTTCAAAGTGAGACAACATTTTATTTTCCTTGCTAGAACAGCAATTACCAGAACAATATGAAGGATTTCAGTGTGATTACTCCATTAGCAACTGGCAGTTCCATTAGAAAAATTATCCTTAGAATTAGAATTTTTTTTAAAAAATCCTTAGAATAGTTTTTATTATTATTCATTAGCCATTCTTAATCTTTCTTTAATAACTAATTGTTGACTCCCTGTTCCTGAGTTTGAAAAATGATGGAATTTTATTTACCCCAAAACATTAAATATGAAATATGTTTTTGTGCTCAGTATAAGCCTAATTATTCACAACAATTGATGTATGGTGTATTTGCATGTCACTTGAGTGATCTGATAAGGCCATAATTCCTAAATCAATGGAATATCTGACATTTTTTCCTCAAAAAAAGACAATACAATGTAGTTAAAAAAATAATTTAAAACATCCCCATATTTCTCTTCTTCACTGTTGTGCTGGTGGAAAGATTTTTAGAAAACTGGTTTTCAAGTGAAATTTATTCTTGTCCTAATTTGAAAAAAGATATATTTATCTTTTTTTAGGGTGAGAAAGGAGAAGCTGGTCTCATGGTTAGTATATAATATATGATATTAAAGCCATCTGTAATGAATTGTTCATACATTAAGCATGAGATATTTACATAGGACTAACTCAAAAGTTTCTGCCTGTTTTCTTAATCACAGTATCCTAACTTGTGACTTCCTTTGGTTTCAGTCACTAATAATTTTTATTTACTTCCATCCAGTTTTGATTCCTAATCTATTTATTTACTTCCGTTAAGCTAAATAGAGTAATGGTAGGCAAGTTTAAAGTAGTAAACTTTACTACTACAATACTTTAAAGTAGTATGCAGAACTGCTTTGATAAGTAACTTTCTGAACTGAACTGTGCCATCCTGTGTTCTCAGAACGATGAGTTTCCTCTTAAAGCAGTTCTATGTCATTTCACACATTTTATTATCTTGTTAAGTAACCCTTTAAACCTGTTTTTCAAATAGTATGTGTTTTAAGTGATATTTGCATTGGCTGCAAGCCAAAATTCCAAAATAAGAATATTTGAAGCTCACCAACATGATGTTATCAGGAGTATCTGCTAATGTTTTATATTTTAGAGAAATAGGCTATATTCTCATAGGAGAACTACATGCTGTATTTTCTTCCATACTTTTTATATGTCTCTATTGTTCCAGGACTCCTTGTTACTGCATTAACAATGTATTATTGTAAAAGATCGTAATGAATAACAGGTTTTCAGTTCAGTTGAACAATATCAAACAAATGTAAGAGGGCTAACTAAAAGAGAATAATTCTGAAAATGACTTATTAGCACTATAAAGTACAGTTTCCTACACCATTGTCATTTTAAACTAACAAACAGCTTGTAGCAGATTAATTCAAGATTGCAAATATCCAGAAATAACAAATTATTGTAGCCCCAATTCAGTACCTCAGTGAATTCATCTTTTACACCTTGACTGAGAAGTGAAGAAAGCTGTTGGTCTGGGGACACAGGAGATGGATTTGCCCTGATGTTCTGAGTGATGTGCATGTGTCAGGGGGAAAATATGGCTCTTATTTACCTTTTGGTGACCTTCCTTATGACCAATATGAAGGTGTAAAGCAGGAACATCTCCCTATTTACATTTTGAATCCTTAATTTTAATATTTAGCATTGAAAGAATGAAATGTAAACTTTGCATGAAGTTTCCCTATCAATTAAAGAGACATTTCTGCAATCTAAAGTCACTTTTTATTTATCATGGAATTTAAACATAAACCTTTTGGAAGAAGTGCTTGAAATCTGTTATCCATAAAATGTAATAACCTCACGTAATTCAAGAGAAATTGCATCAATTGTTGGTGAAAGAATTAAATGTTAATACATTAGAAAAGTATGTTTAAGATCAATTTGAAATAATGTTTTCATTTTTATTACTTTTAATTTCTGATGCCTATTTTTTTACATCTCTCATATAAATGCTTTATTTATTTTGAAGGGTGACCCTGGTATTCCAGGAAAAAAAGTAAGTTATTGTGTTTTCTTCTTTCCCTTGAAAGCTACCTGCATTTAGATATCATGGACCCGAACAAAACCAGCCCTAACATTTAGTAGGATGAAGTGGCCACTGGAGTAGCTATCTCTGGGGAGATGTGGAAAAGAGGAGTAAAAGTTCTGGCATTTCATCTCCAACTGTTCCTATCCCCCCAAGTTGGTAGTCCAGCATTGATGTGTGCTTGATACTTGACTAAGCCATTACTGTCTGATCTAATTGCCTATCCCAGCGCATCATGACGGTGCTCTTGAAATTGCCAAGTAAGCTGACAGAGAAGCAGCCAGCTCAGACCTATCTCCCTCTCAGACTGTGGGGCTGGTGTATGTCTTGCTTTGTTTATGCAACACACAGTGTATAGGACTAAATGTGCAGCAAACAGGAGCTGGGAAAAGTAATGAATGAGCAGCAGTGTAGTATTGAATAAGAGAGAAGAAAGATGTTTAATTCTTATTTGTTCGTTGCTCAGTCAGCCAGATGTTTAGACTGGATTTGGCATTTTTGTCCACCTATCAAGTCCTTATTATTATTATGGGTTGCATTACTGGAGAGTAATATTTATACTATTGCTAATCAAAGTTGGGTGTGGCTACATATGCAATGGGCAGGACCAAAACCAAAAGGGGGTGGGGCTATCCACTCCCTTTCTCTCTAACACTCTTGCTTTCTCTTTCTATGATTGTCCTCTTCCCTATATATAGGAGGCTGGGATAGATCTTGTTACAGATGTTAATCAATTACTTGCTGAGAGTTTTTTAAACAAAGCCAAGAGCCACATGAAATAAGTAAAAGGAAATAAACTGATGAATGTAAAATAGAAGGAAAGAGTTATGTGCCTGTATCTTCTGAACTGGCCTTCTGCCCTCGGATACTGACTCATTGGCAGGTTTTGAAGTTAGATTGGATTCCCACACCAGTTGTCTTCAGTTCAGGGAGGATGGGGGGACAATAAAAAGGTTTCAAAAGTTTGGGAACAAGAGCTTTGTTCATCTATTCCTTTCTCTCCTCCAATCTGAAAAAGTTTGATATTTTTCAAGTTTCTATGCATGAAATTTATTTTCTGTTGCTTTCAGTGTCATAATGGCTTTGGTTAAACCCAATAAATGTAAAGTATTGTCAAAAAAAATAGAAGTTCATGGGCTATAATTTGTACATGATGCATTGTACATACTCCTTACAAACTTCTGCTTGTTTGTATTTTTTAAAAAATAATTTTGAATACTTAATGGTTCTTCATCATCAGTAAACTAGATGATTTAATTCTCCTATTTTCTTTTATGGTGATTTTTATTTATCAAGCATGACTTAGCTTTAATTTAGCAGATTAAGCCCTAGACTAAACATTATAATAACTCATTTATACAAAGCAAAAATACCCAATTTAGTACAGCTAATGCCAATGGTATTTGAATCATGCAGTGTGAAAGGGATGGATAACATGAGTTTTGCCAATTAGATTATATGCCAAATCAAAACTTAATGATGCCATGCTAAAATGTTCTGTACTTGTACAATATAGAGAGATTTGTTGCCATTTAAAATGGCTCTATAAGAACCAAATTTCTGTAAGTTATTTTTCCAGTGTTAGTGGGTTAGAAAAAACATAGTTTGTGTTACATTAGTGAACAGAGATCTGCAAACTATTTGAAGTCTGACTCATTTCACATGCAGAACACCCCATTTCAAGATGAAATTATTGTTTCAAGACCAAAACAAGATTTTCCAATTCAGATGAGCTATTTTAATCATTTTAATGAACTTAAAGGGATTTTGAATTTCAAACATTTCCACCCATCCTATCTCTATCATTAAGTAGTGAAAGGTAATTTCTATATTTGAGCCTTGGAGATGCATGTCATTTAGAATTGGAGCAGCCTAGATAAGCTAGATAACAAACAAACAGTAACCACAGCACAGTGGGAAGGCAATCGATGCATATCAGTCAGAACTAACATAAGGTATGGCTACCAGATTTTATAAATATATTTAAAGATGAAAATTAAGTGGATTCCACAGGCAAGGTTCTTCCTATAAATTGCAAATACTCTCTTTAAAAGATAAATATTCATTCCCATTTTTTAAATTAAATCCCATTAATAATTACTTTGTGATGGTGGCAAAGATAACACACATCTACATTTCAGTCTCACTCCTATGTATTTTGTTTATTAGGGTGATGCTGGGATTCCAGGAGAACCAGGGCTTCAAGGACCAAAGGTAAATTTCATTTCTGTATCTCACTCTTCGGACTGTAGCTGTATGTAAGCTTGAGCACAGAAGTCTGATTTAAAACCAAAAGCATTGTTGGGATCTAGGGAGATAAGGCAATGGGCAAGTGACATGTGCACCATGACATTGTGTTGCCACTTACTGTGTGTTCCGCAAATATTGTCCTTGCATTTGACATTACGATGCGAGTAAAAAAAAGTGTATGTACATTATGATATTGCAGTGTTTATCATTTTCACAGTACTGTGGTTAGGGATGGAAGGCGATAGAAAGCATGAATATCTCGAAGACTGAAAAGCGTTATTTTTCTAGCCACTTTCAATTTAATGAATATCTGTAGACAGGTCCATAACATTAGATTCTGAATTCATTTATTTATTGAGAGTCAAGATAATTACAACTATATTAGGTAAGGTATATGAATATAGCTCGGTGGCCACAATTGGTACCAAGTTCCATCAATCAGCACCGCAGTCACTAAGTGGAAAATCACATGATCGCAATGTGTTTACCACTTCCCCTTTGGTCATTAAGTGAAACATCACATGACTGCAACATATGTCTTTACTTTCATGTTTTCCATTAATTCTGTTTGTTACAAACCAGTTGTGAAAGGCCCAAATGGCATTTACAGTACACTGCAATGATTGTAAATGTGAGGACTGATCACAAAGCTATTTTTTATACTGTCATAACTTGGAACAGTTAAAGGTAACAAGAGCTACCTGTATATTGATGAATCAGGAGCTGAAGATTTCTACTGATTTGGCTGATGTTGGGGCTTTATTAATAGTTAGATATAACAATTTGAACTGCATTTAGAATTTAGATAGTTTTTTAAGGATGCTCTGTTTGAATTTTCAAATAAAATTTTTTAAACCATCTATAGCAAATAAAATCAGTTAAGATTTTAACATGAATAACATCTCTCAAGTAACAATTGACACCAGGTTCTTTGTAAATTCAGGGAAATCCAGGAAGTTCTGGGCCCCCTGGAGAGAATGGTGTTGATGGACCGCCAGGGCCAAAGGTAAGCATCTAATTAAATAGCATCATATGATTGGTAAATGTCCTGCATTCAGCTGAATGGTTTTCTTGGTAGCTTTTTTAGTCAGTGCAGGACAGGGAAGCAAAACTGGCCCAGGGAAGGACAGAGGCACAGACAGACTTCTGGAGCCAGAGGAGAATAAGACTAGCATATGCTCCACTTAAAAACTAAATTTTCCTTGGATTTCTTTCAAACCACCAGGAAGTATTAACCCAAATGGGGGAAAGGCATTGCTTCAAGTGGCTTCCTCAGACTGAGAGTGTTTTTGAATGGTAGCAGCTCTCTTTTTGAATGTATTTTATAAGAAGGCAAGCTAACTCAGCCATTTTCAAGTGCTTATAAGATGACAGGATTAATTTGTTATAAAGTTCAGGTTCTTACTTTCGCTTATCATGTATACATTTTGTTGATTCCCTTGAATCCCTTTCCACTAAAATATGGTATTAAACCACTTCAAATGAAAGAGGAAAACATGCTAATGTATTCTGCTTAGGAATTGAGAGTTTTCTTTTATAGTGCATCTCTTTCCAAGGTATTTAGAAGAGCAAGAAACATTGGCCAGTATTAGAGATAGACGTAAATTGGCCATCAGAGCTAAAAGTGCTGGGGTGCCTGGGAGTAAAATTAACTAATCAGTGCTTGGAAACTTTTTTTTTATTTGTATCACTCTTCTTTCATACACATGGAGTACATAAGGCAGATTATGCCCAGTAAGCTAAAAGGGCACAAACAAGCTATAAAACCAAAGGAGAGGGAAAAGCTAGTATAACTGAATGCTTACTCGTCTGAAGCTGTTTTCCTTTGCACCTCTTTCAAATGTTTCAGGGAGAACCAGGAAGCATTGGCATAAATGGAGAAAAAGGCATAGATGGGTTACCAGGGCCAAAGGTAAGGAGAGCATGGGAAAAGCATGATTAGCACATGCACTGATTTTCAATCTGGAAATACCAGAACAGTAAGACTACCACTGTTCCTTTCTCAAATACTCAACTGGCAGGTACTTGATCAACTTTCTCTTACTGAAAGAAGAGACTAGAAAAAGGAAGCTGAGAGGACCAGAAATAAAGGCCTCTGATATTCTGGGGTGCCATTCACTTCTGTGGATGAGAAGAAACTCATATGAATGAACACTCTTCTGACTGTCTTCATTGTTGAAATGAACTGTGTCAGGGGGGTGATTCCATAGTTTCCCATGAGCCTTATATATTATTAAATGAATTATGGAATAAAGGAAATATTTGATTGATTGATTTGATTTATATAGCCATTCAATTTACGCAACTGAAGCCTGGGTGGCTAACAATCCATAGTACAAACAGTACAAACAATAAAACAGTAAAAAAAACAACAATACAGAAACTCCCAGCACCATCAGCCACAAAAGTTTCCCCCCACATCCACAAAGACCTTTATTAGGCTCCTGACTCGTACTACTCCACCCCCTTGTAGGCAAAGCCAGATCTTCAAAGCTTTTTGGAAAGCTAGGATAAGGGACTGCCATAGGACAAGGCTATTACCAGAAAGACACACTGCCTAAGTCCCATAAAGTGGCAGCATTTAAGTGAAGGGATGTGGAGTGCATCCATTCTATTAGACCTTGAGGAATGAGCAGATATCTTCAGTGAAATATAACCTGGTTCTGTGTGGAAGCAAGTGCAGCTCACACAGGACTAGTTTGATATGTGCAAGCCATCGGTTGTCCAAAACTTCTTGTGCATCACATTTTGGACCAATTGTAATTTCCATTGGGTCTTCAAGGGCAGCTTCAAATAGAACACACTGCAGTAATCCAACCAGGAAATGATCAGAGCATGAGTGACCATGACCAAGGCCTCCCAGTCCAGGAATGAGTGCAACTGGTACACAAGATGGTTCAAAGACTTCCTAGCCATAACTGCTACTTGCTGAGCAGGACTCAAATGATTCACAGGTCAGTCTGTGAGGGTATAACCCAAGTAAGAATCAAAGATAAACTTTATTGATTCTTCCCCATCAAGATCCTTACAGCTTCCAAGCACTGGGACAGCCTCAGGACACCAGGATGGGGATTTCTCAGCCAGGATGAGGATATATAGCTGTGGTATCATTCATGCATTGATGATACCACCCTCAGTTCCATTGGATGGAAAATTTGTTTATATATTTGTTTGTTTGTTATTTAGTTAGTTGTTTTATACAGAGCCAAATTAATCACTCTTGTGACTTGAATTAGTACTTGTAAATTGAATACTAAAACTGATTATGGCTTTCTTTGTGCTTAAAAGTAGAAGAAAGTAGCACTTCAAAACGCTTGAAGGTACTGTCCTTTCAAATGTGGCAACATTCCTAATTTATAACATTGAGATTACTGTCATGTTGTCTTTTTTGTTTTGTCAGTTAAATTTCATAGTTATTTAAAACTGCTTGGTTTTCCAATCATGTAATATGCATAATCTTACATATTTATAAAGGATTCAGTGTCTGCAGGAGGCTCAAGTGTCTTATATCTGATATGTCTGGTTTATTTTATATGGTAGATTACACTGAAAGCTTTTTAAAACTGCTGCTGCTAATATTGTGCTCCTCAAGATGCAAGTCATATTAATCAGTTTTTTCTCTAAACTAGGTGGGGAAAGTCACTCTCCAAATGTCCCTGAATTAAATCTCCAACAGCTCAAGCCAATATGGTCATTTTCCCTACCTTTACTCTAAATTAATATTTTTTGTTGTTCTTGTTCATTTTTCAGGGTGAACCTGGTGAGAGGGGTGCAGATGGACATATTGGGCCAAGGGTATGAATTTTCTGGGGGGTTTTAGTGCCTTAAAATACATAAACCACAATTTATTTCCAATACTTTAAATAGAGCTAGGAGGGGTATGCAATATGGTAATTATCAATATCATTGTACAAAACTAAATTTTTCCTGTGTTTTATCTTCACACTAACTCAACTACGCTGTTGAGAGTCATTTTTGAGTTCAGTGGTATATAACTCTACTAAATAAATAAAATAATAGTTATAATTAATATAAATGTTCTGGAGTTGAAAATGTTTTTAAGGAATTCTTAAAATTTGGCATTTGTGGCAACATATAAATACAAAGGGTTATAAATACTGGCAGATTCTGTTTTGTATACTCAATTACCATAATTCATACTGTAATGCTTTCAAATAATTATAATTCCAAAATTAAATCCACTGTTATACTTTGATTAGAGCCTTTCAGGAACAGGAGATAAACAGTTTGAAAAATTATTCTCTTCTCCTACAGCAAAGTTTTAACAACATTATAAAAAGTAAGTTATTGTCGTTGTTCAATCACTAAATCATGCCCAATTCTTTGCAATCCCGTGGACTGTAGCATGCCAGGTCTCCCTGTCCTCCACTGTCTCTGGGGGTTTGCTCAAATTCATGTTCATTGCGCTGATGATGTTATCTGACCATCTCATCCTTTGCCATCCCCTTCTCCTTTTGCCTTCAATCTTTCCCAACATCATGGTCTTTTCTAATGAGTCCACTCTTCACATTAGGTGGCCAAAATATTTGGGCTTCAGCTTCAATATCTGTCCTTCCAATGAACAGTCAGGGTGAAGTTCCTTTAGGACTGACTGGTTTGATCTCCTGGCAGTCCAAGGGACTCTCAAGAGTTTTCTCCAGCACCACAATTTGAGAAATCAATTATTCGGTGCTCAGCCTTCCTTATGGACCAATTCTCACAGCCATACCTTACTACTGAGAGAACCATAGTTTTGATTATATGGACCTTTATCAGCAAGTTAATGTCTCTGCTTTTGAATATGCTGTCTAGGTTTCCCATAGTTTTCCTCCCAAGGAGTATCTTTTAATTTCATGGCTGCAGTCACCAACTGCAGTGATATAGGAGCTCAAGAAAATAAAATCTGTCACTGCTTCCATTTCTTCCCCTTCTGTTTTCCAGGAAATGATGGAACTAGATGCTGTGATCTTTCTTTTTTAAAGAAAGCTTTTTTAAAGCCAGCTTTTGCCCTCTCCTCTTTCAGCCTTATCAAGAAGCTCTTTAGCTTCCACTTCATTTTCTACACTTAGAGTGGTATTGTCTGCATATCTGAGGTTGCTGATATTTCTCTGAGGTTGTTGATATTTCTTCTAGCTTGTGATTCAAACAGCCCAGCATATCATATGAGGTGCTCTGCATATAAGTCAAATAATTTGGGTGATAATATACAGCCTTGTCATACTTTTCCCAATTTTGAACCAATCTGTTGCTCCATGTCTGGTTCTAACTGTTGCTTCTTGACCCACATACAGATTTCTCAGGAGACAGGTACTCCCATCTCTTTAAGAATTCACCACAGTTTGTTGTGATCAACAAACAAAAGCTTTAGCATAGTCAGTGAAGCAGAAGTAGATGAGAAGGAGAAGGAGAAAGCAACTCTCTTGCTTTCCCCATGATCCAGACTAGCTTGTAGTACTCTGAGCATAGCCTTGCTAGCATGTGAAATGAGCACATACTGTACAGTAGTTTGAACATTCTTTGGCATTGTCCGTCTTTGGGACTGGAACATAAACTGACCTTTTCCAATCCCATGGCCATTGTTGAGTTTTCCAAACTTGCTGGCATATTGAGTTCAGCACTTTCACAGCACCATCTTTTAGGATTTTAAATAGTTCAGCTGGAATACCATCACCTCCACTAGCTTTGTTGTTAGAAATGTTTCTTAAGGCCCACTTGACTTCACACTCCAGGATGTCCAGCTCTAGTCCATCATGCTTATCAGGGACATTTCGATCTTTCATGTAAAGTGTCTTCTGTGTATTCTTGTCACCTCTTCTTAATCTCTTTTACTTCTGTTAGGTCCGTACCATTTTTGTTCTTTATCATGCTCATTTTTTGCACGAAAAATTCCCTTGATACCTCCAATTTTCTTGAAGAGACGTCTAATCATTCTCAATGTATTGTTTTCCTCGATTTTTTGCATTGTTCATTTATCTCTCCTTGCTATTCTCTGGAATTCTGCATTCAGCTGGATATATCTTTCCCTTTCTCCCTTGCCTTCAGCTTTCCTTCTTTCCTCAGGTGTTTGTAAAGTCTTATCAGACAAACACTCTGCTTTCTTGAATTTATTTTTCTTTGGAATGGTTTTAGTAGCTACGTCCCATGCAATACCTCCATCCATTGTTCTTCAGGCACTCTATCGACCAGATTTAATCCCTTAAATCTATTCCTCACCTCCACTGTATATTCATAAGGGATATGATTGAGGCCATACCTTCATGGCATAGTGGTTTTCCCTACTTTCTTCAATTTAAGCCTGAATTTTGAAATAAGAAGCTTATGATGTGAGCCACAGTCAGTTCCAGGTCTTGTTTTGACTGACTGTATAGAGTTTCTCCATCTTTGGCTGCAAAGAATATAATCAATCTGATTTCAGTGTTGACCATCTGGTGATGTCCATGTATAGAGTTGCCTCTTGGGTTATTGGAAAAGTGTGCTATGACCACTTTGTTCTCTTGACAAAATTCTGTTAGCCTTTGCCCTGCTTCAGTTTGTACTCCAAGGACAAACTTTCCTGTTATTCCAATTATCTGTTGACTTCCTACTTTAGCACTTCAATCCCCTATGGTGAGAAGGACATCCTTTTTTGGTGTGAGTTCTAAAAGGTGTTGTAGATTTTCATAGAACCAGTCAACCTCAGCCTCTTTGCATCAGTGGTTCGGGCATAGACTTGGATTACTGTGATGTTGAATGGTCTGCCTTGGATTCGAACTGAGATCATTCTGTTTTTTGGAGATTGTATCCCAGTACTGCTTTTCCCACTCTTTTTTTTACTATGATGGCTACTCCATTTCTTCCAGGGGATTCTTGTCCACAGTAGTAGGTATAGTGGTTATCTCAATTTAATTTGCCCAGTCCTGTCCATTTTAGTTCAATAATTCCCAAGATGTCGAATCTTGCAATCTCATGTTTGACCATATCCAGCTTACCTTGATTTATAGATCTTACATTCCAGTTTCCTATTCTTTACAGCAGTGGACTTTCTTTTTACCTCCAGGCACATACATAGCTGATCATCCTTTTGGCTTTGGCCCAGCCCCTTCATTCTTTCTGGAGCTACTTGTAATTCCTTCTGATCTGGGGCTCATCTTCTAGTGTCCTATCTTTTCGGCTTTTGTTTGCTGTTTATGAGGTTTTCTTGGCAAGGATATTGGTGTGGGTTGCCATTTCCTTCTCCAGTGGAGTCCTGTAGCCCATTTTCTCACCAGATGTCTACTGTAGGAACCCTAACAACATCTAGTACAGTTCTTGTTAACCCAGGCAATGACTGAGCTGGTATGGGTTTCAGTAAATTGTGTGTCATCATATTTTTATGGTAGGGATACGCTCTTTGTCTTGTTCCTCCAATGAGATCCATTCTGTATGGTTGATCCTGTGGTACAGCTCTCATCTTCTTCAGAGCACACTAGCCTTCCAACCATGCCAAGGTGATGCTTCACTGGGGGGTTTAATGTCAGAATGGCTGTCAGAACTTGTAAAAAGAGTTCCATTGAATCAGCAAAAAGCCTTCTACTGATTCTGATAGTAACACAGCCATCAAGACTAGTGGTGGCCATAAGTAACAAGACCAAATAATATGATTCAATATAGTTTAGATTCAAATTGCTGTTTAAAAATTGAATTCTAACAATTTGTATAAATATAAAATTAAGATTTTGAAATTATATCATTGTATAACAGGGAGTTTTGAAATTTGTTTTTTATTATTGGCTATTGCTTTTAACTAATTACTTTTTTGAATTATTTTAATTAAATAAGCCTTTCTGAGTATATGATATACTTGGGGCATGAAACAGTAGGAAGAAACAGAGTGGGAAAGTTCTTCAAAATGGACATTGCTGAGTACTGTATGTACTTGAGGATTAATGTGCATGAGGATTACATCCTTTAGAATTAGTAGGCCCCAGTGAACACGAATGTTATACAAGTATTGTATGTATCTCTTACAGATATAGTGATGGGAGACATTTAGGAATTTTATGACAAATTGCAAAACTGTGAAATGCAACATCTAGAAAAAAACACATTTAATAATTGATTGGAATATAAGAGTGGGAGAAATGAAGGAATGTAGGATTACAGCAAAGTATGGATTGGTAAATACAGGTAGATTAATACATTTTGCAGAGCTAATTCTTTGTTCATTGCTAGTACCTACGTCAAACAATAGAAACACAGGCTCGCATCTGGATATCACCAGAGGAAGAATATCAGAATCAAATAGATTACATAATGGGAAAAACAAGATTAGAGGGTACAATCTAGATCTGACCTGAAGATCATGCTATCAAGTTAAATCTGAACTTGACTGAAGCTTCCTGGAGTCTTGACATGGCACTAGCAAAGATATTTATTGTATGCTAGGATTGAGAGTTATACATTTTTGACTTTAAAAGTAAGTGTCCTTTCTTCCCACTCTTTCTATGGTTAACTGAAGCCTGCTTTATGCATTTCACGTTCTATGGTAAGTGGCAGTTCAGTATTCTTTTCCTGGGAAGTTCTAAGCACACCAAGTATCTCCCACACATGCATCCTAAATATAAAGTCAGTGCATGAAACAGATTGATTGCACTATGGGACGAGAGAAAAGTTGTTGTGAAAAGTGAAGTAGAACATAGCAGCATTTCAAAAGGGAAAAAACTCAAATAGTTTTCATAATAAGCTTATCTGGAGGCTTGTAAATCTTGTCAACTGGACTTGAATTTTTGATGGTAAGGTTAAGCTTTTAGCTCTGGCCTGGCCAACCCGCGGCTCGCGAGCCTCATGCGGCTCTTTAACTAGTTTCATGCGGCTCTTCAGGAGC
>JANHZU010011111.1:169924-186498 GCA_032468055.1 Acrochordus granulatus | reverse complement strand
TCCACCATAATTTGCAAATAGATTCTTTCCGAATCAGACAATGTGATTGTCTGGATTTGTTTTCACATTTTGTCTCTCGTAGTTGAGGTATACCTATGATGACAATTACAGGCCTTTCGTCTTTTTAAGTGGGAGAACTTGCACAATTGGTGGCTGACTGAATATTTTTTTGCCTCCCTGTATTTTCAAAGACTTCCATATAAAAGAAAAAAAACATCTTTACCATGTGATGGCATAATGCGGATGATCCAAGATTTTGTAAGTTGAAAGAATCTCAGAAGAATAGTTTACATATTTGTATCTGTCCAGTGTTGCTAATTGAAGAGATTGAAAAAGAAGGAAACAATGTTTCCATGAAGTAACAGCTTGGAGGTGTGTATTTATTGATATAAGGCAGATGGCTCTTATCATCTCATAATACATGTGATGTGCAAAACTCACTTAAAAGAAACTGTTTATAAGCTTTCTTGTTCATAGAATAAATTCCCTGCAGTTAAAAATTAGACCATCAACTCCACAGATACTTTTGTAAATTATCATCATTGTTTAAAATGACTGTTGCTTGGTTCCTAAAAGTTATTCAGTACATTATTATTTTTAAATTCTTTATTTTTAAAATATTTTTGTTAACAACAACAACAAAATCCTTGTTATTTGTTGTTCTAGGGACCGCCAGGGCCTCAGGGTCAACCAGGGCCTCAAGGAGCTCCAGGACCAAAGGTTTGGATCTCAGTTACTTTAAAACAATACATGTTGTTCTACACAATGTCCATTTGGCAGCACAGGTGTTGCTGATTTATGTGGGTTATTTTACTAATAACACAGTTTCTTTGAGAACGTCTCAGATTACTGATGAGGAATGTTGAAGATTAACAAATAAAATTATACAGGTAGCAAGAATCTTGGGGCCATCTATGTGTTGTAATATATTTGACAATATGAATTAGGTTTGTTTATATGGTTACTTGGATTTTGACAACAATTTTTGATAGAAGCTCTTAATAACTATTTATTGAAGATTTAACAACCGATCTGAAAGACAGCAAAACCAGCATAACTGAAATGTAGCAAATGTTACTTTGTGTATCCACCAAGATTTTTTTAATATTATTCACTTGGTCATTGAAGTTATTGCTTAGAACGTACACTGGAAGATGTTCAAATTAAATTAAAATAGGTATTTTAATTCTGAAATACAGTCTCATTAATAAGTAAGTGTAGATAGAATTTCGGTATGAAGAATTGGGTGCTTTAGCTGAAATATGCAGATATATTGAAATCTCTTCAAGCCTTGAGAATCACCCTAATATTTAGTCCAAGAAAATTAGAGTTCTTTTGCAGAATTTTATTTGAACTTGGATTTAGAATATCTCTTTGCCCTAATTAATTTGTTTTCTATAATATTTTAGGGAGAGCTTGGATTGCCTGGCCCACCTGGAGTTGATGGAGAGAAGGTATGTTTCAGTATTAATGTGGTCACTATGAAAGTGTTGGGCTGCATCTCCTTTAAAATAAAAAATGACTATTATGGCTATAGTTCTTACTGTGAGTAAAATGCAATGAATTAAGTAAATTCATAGGAAATTGCACTATAATTGAAAAGTTATTAAAATAATTGAAGTCTCCAAGGGCTTATAAAGAAATGAATTTTATAGTTTCATTGCATTTCGACCAAACATTACTGGCAGAAATAAACAGGAATAAAATGTTTGCTTGTCATGTTTTTCTCTCATTTTGTGGGGTCTAGTAACCAGATGTAATTTACATTTAAAAAGAAAATAAAACAAGAAAGAACTTCTGGAATATAAATGTGGAAATCAAAAGACAAGTATTCTAAAATAGAAGGGTGTTATTAATATCCTTAGAAATGTTTGGGGCTGACTGAAATGCAGGCAAACTGTATCTATATATCAGTTTATCTTGTAAGATATTCAAAATAATTTTAATAGGGCTGTATGAGGTCTTCAAAAGAAGTCCTTCACAACTTCTGAAGGCAGCTTGATGCTCTTTACAAAGCAACAAGCTATGAAAAAAAAGATGCAGATTTTTTGGTATTTTGAAGAGAGATGCTTTGCCTTGTGCAGAAGCAAAGGATCTGCATAGCACTTCAGAATGCAGAGCCCTTAAGTTTCCTGAGCTCTTCGGAGATTTAGTACATGAGCTATCATAGATTTATACCACTGCAGAATGTGAATGTGTGAACAAGCCATTACGATGTCTTTGAGGACATCTTGTAGAAGTAAATACTGGAAGTTCCACCAACAGGCTGTATCATCCAAGAGCCTAGGTGTCATGGGAAAAGAGGTTGTAGGAGAGAAACAAGAACCCTATAGAGCAAATAGAACCAGAGTAAATACTCCTCTGGAACCCTGCTGAGAAGTACAGTCCATCTTCTCCAAGAGTAATCCATTGAAAATTAATGTCTTTTCCTCCCCCAACTCCCAGCCATTATTAGCCAGAACAACAAAAGATTGCAGCAACAGTACCATCTGGTTTAGCTGCCCATTTGGCTCTTTCTACTAGTCATTCTACTGTTATGCTTTGAAAGTTTAAATTTGATCCAAAGTGATTAACTCTCTTTTGCACAGGGAGGTGTGTGATAACAGAATCTTGAAGAAACATTCTTCCACCCGGCTGAAAGTGTCCTATTCTTTATCATCAGCATTTGATCATAAACAGGGCTTTCTTCTAATAGCAAAATTTAATGTACCTTTGAACGGTTCTGAAAAAAAACTCCTATTAACTAAACCATTTATACAGTTCTTTTGCTTTACATTACAGGGATCTAAAGGGTCAAAGGGAGACCAAGGAAGTCCTGGACTAATAGGACAAAAGGGAGAGATTGGAGAAGTTGGCATGATTGGTTTACCTGTACGTCTGAATCTTGTTTTTTTCCATTAAAGTTGGGTGGCAGCTCTAACCCAGGGTTCCTCAAACTTGAATACTTTAAGATGCCTGGACTTCAACTCCCAGAATCATGCTGGCATCAACTCCCAATCCGTATTCTGGCTGGGGAATTTTGGGAACTGAAGTCCAGGCATCTTAAAGGTGCCAAAGTTGAGAAACGCTGCTCTAACCGATCCTTACCATTGGGTGACATCCATAGAGAGGGAAGAGCCAAATAGGCCAAATTCTATATTTTGGAGTCTTAAAGGGAGAAATAATAGTGGGGCAATAGTGATCCCATTCCCATCTTTAAAACAATCCTAAAATTCAATGCTAGTCTTTAATTGGGCCACTAAAGTACAGGTAGTCCTTATTCATTGAACATTTATTTAGCCACTGTTCAAAGTTACTTCAGCACTGAAGTAATCCTCCAGTTGCGATTGTCTTAGCACTCCCACAGTCATATGATCATGATTTGGGTGCTTGGCAACTGGATCACATTTACAATGGTCGCAGCGTTCTGCATGCATGATTTCTAGCTGTAACTTTCATAACCAGTTTCTGACAAGCAAAGTCAATGGGGAAGCCAGCATGAAGTCGCAACTCATGGTCATGTGATGTTGTGCTTAATCACCCATAGTGATTTGCTTAACAATTGCTGCTGGAACTGACAGAACTGATGATGTTAGTGATGGAGTTGGTGGTCCCTGTTGTGGTTGGTGAGGATTTCCTGTACTGTAATTTTGATACTGGGAGGTTTTTGCCCATTTTTCAGGGGTTAAGAGTAATAAGGATGAAAATTAGAAGAGCTAACTGTCTCCCAGACACCTGCTGTTCCCATTTCCATCCCCAGGCGAAGGTGACAGAAAAACAATAAAGGATGCGATCATAAAGAGCTGGAATGTTTGTTTCTTTGTTTATTAGTTCAATTTATATGGCTGCCTATCTCAGATTAATGAGAAATCTTACAATGCTAGAAGTATGGAAAAAGAGAAAAAATCACATAAAACAGAAGCTAGAGAAAAACAGATCCATCAATAACAATTAGCATAGGCTATACATAGGCTTAACCCTACCACCTGACCCCCAAGCCCAGTGACAGAACCAAGTCTTTAAAGCCTTACAGAAGCAATAGGATCAGGTCAATCTGATCTCCGAGGGGGCTGATGTTCCAAAGGGTGGGCGGGCACCAAAGAGAAAAGGCTCTTAGGTGAACGTTCAGTGTTGCATGTGGTCATCTTCTTATCCAGTATGCATGTTCCTCAACCTTACGTTATACTGTACTGATCAGATGTCCATCACTTGTGCATTAGGTATATCAGGAAAAAAACACCATTTCCAGTGGTTATAATAAAAAATATATTTTTATTTTATCATAAAAAAAACACTATTATAAGCCAAGTTAACATTACCAGATCTTGATCAGCCAACCAAAACCCTAATTTGCTAATCAAAATCCCTAATTCCTAAAACATTTTTTAAAACTGTTTAGCAAGCAAGAGTACAGTTTCCTACAAAGTCTCTTCAGTGAAGTTTTTAGACAAGAAACTGATTAGCAGGGATTTTGAGCGGTCACTGCACTTTTAGCTTCCAGTATTTTGCTCCTGTTGAGAGACACCACCTGCTGTCATGCTCAGCTTAAAAGCAGAAATCTTTGCATCATCCTCACATTTTTCCCCTTCTCAATTCAAGTTCCTCTAATTAACTGACTGATTTATTGATTTGCACAAAATCTTTTCTTTTTTTGCAAATCTACATTCTGTGTTTTAATTTGAGCATACTTTGGTATTCCTGTAACCAGCCCCCAGTAGAATCTACACAAATAAATAGATTCTGATAGAATGGCAATGGCAGATAGAAGTTCTTTGTGAACAGCTGCATTTATAAACTGGAAAATAGTTTATATTAGGCTGCATTGGTGACTTATTCCAGTTTAGAGGAACTTTGTAAAATATTATCTTCCAGAAGAATGTATATACTATATTGCTTGAATATTTCCTCTTCAAAAGCTCTCATGCTTAATCCCCCCAGTCCTTTTCAAGAACGGTCTTGGAAGATCTCAGGGGGATCCAATTAACAATGCATTATACTTTTGTTTCATAATTTACAGGGCCCTAAAGGTTCGAAAGGAGACCAAGGAAACTCTGGACTAATGGGTCAGAAAGGAGAGATGGGAGAAATGGGCTTGTCTGGTCCACCGGTATGGTCTACCTTCAGTACAACTATCTATTTTTATCAATGAGTAGCTAAAATATGGCTGCTTATTACAGTAATATGTAGCAGAACAAGCCTAATTTTTTTTACTGATGAATTCTACAGATCAGAAGCTCTTGAACTTTGGCTAAAGAAGCCACCCAGAGAGATGATTACCAGGTTCTCCTTTGCAACATAGGCCATTTGGTCAGCCTCCACAGTTACACAGATTGCTATGAGATCTTTTCTCAAGATGTTCCTTTGAGTTGCATCACACGTCTCTGTGTGTTTCTTTTTCTGACATAAATGGCCCTGGCATTTGAATATGTACCTGGCATATTCAAATGTTGTCCACCCAGCTTCCTCCCAGCCATTTAAAGCAGGGTTGTCATAATTTGTGCCTTTTGGATTGGTTGGAAGTTCATTCCCCTTTCCACCTAGCTTTATTTCTCAAGGCTTGACTGGAGGAAGGATAAGGCTACAAATGTACTCTACTGTAGATTGCACATTTCTCACTGCCATTAGCAGCAGAAAATCAGAAATATGATTTTGGATAAGGTAAAATGTGGAGGGAGATTCCTATGGTCACATTTTTTGCAGCTAAATGACATTTGAAACAGATAGGTCACCCATTTAGGCTTTAATTTTAAAGCTCTTCAGATCAAATAGCTAATATACAATGATAAGTCCCTTCTACTATTATGATGAAACTTCCAGAATCTAAACCTATGCCTATCTAATGGCTTTTATTCATTCTAATTATATCTTAAATCATCCATTTTTTATAGATCCACTCTGATCTAGGCACTCAATTGAATTAAAATCCACTCTTTCCTTCTCATTATTTCAATGTAAAATAATTCCAGATTTGGGAGTTCCAAGTGATCAATGAAATATTTGGAATTAAAGAAGCCACATTAATAAAAGGAACATTCTTCAACAAAATAAATGTTTCTAGATCATTTATGCTACTTAAAAACTTATAAACAGACATTTACCATATTTGGGTGCTTTATTTAATGTATGTGGCTGCCCATCTCAGATACATGTCTGTAACCAGCTACCCATTAAAACAGAATTAAAACAATAAACAAAATTATAACAAACATAGAGAGCAGTCAAGCAATCAACCAATATACAGCACTACAGCAACACCAACCATTCTCCCAATTAACATAACCAAGAAATGGGTTCACCCACACCCATTTACACATATCTTAATCTTTTTTTTACTTGAAGATATTATGGAAATATGAATGTGTATTGGATTTGGATAACAGTAGCTGTGCTGGAATCACATATAGTATTTTCCTTCTTATAAATCAGTCTTCACTGAAACTCCTTGTTAGATATTACAGCAGTATATTTTTTACTAAGTACTTCACTTTCCACACTTTGTATGTTGTTTTGATAAAAGCTACTACAGAGAGGAACTATGTTAAAAGTTTGTTGAAATATGTCAACGTATTTGTCAAGGACAGTAAATCTGCCACCCTAGAGAGCCACGTGCCTTAAGGGCACTGAAGTAGCTTCTCCATGCAGCTATAGAGTTTGGTCCACCTCACTACTGGTTCCATTTGGACCACTTTTATTTTTCCTAACCATCAGACCAGCTCTGCAATTCACTGTGGAGATATGACTCCCTTTCTGATAGCAGCATATATTAGAGAGGTTTTCCCAAAATATGTGATCGGTAATAGTTATTAGTGATGTTGCAAATTGTTGCAATACTATGTTTTTCAGTATTACTGAGCTTCCATAATCCAATTGCCTAGTTATAAATATAAAAACCAAGAGAAAAGCAATCTTGCAACAACAACAAAAAACTTCTACTGAAGACTAATGGAAATTAGTTTAAATAACAATTCCAGAGAAAAGAAAGATATTTGTTTTCCTTTATCTAGAACTATTCTGATATAACACTGTTTTTATATCTCATTACTGTTCAGGGTGTTGATGGACCTAAAGGAGAACCTGGGACACCCTGTGAGCAAAATCTAGTAAGTTGTCGCTAACCAAATATATATTCACCAAATATCAAGTTACTATCCAAATGTGCCAAGGTGCAAAATTACAGCCTTGTTATGAAAGCAATAGTCAAATTTTATATAACAAACATCACTTTTTGTGCTAGGCTTTTTCATTATATATGATGAATAAGGTAGCTAACAAAATAAAATGGACAATAAAAATTGAATTAAATGTACAAGTATTAATATAGAAATATTAAAATTATCACTGCAGTTTGGATTCACTGAGTGTGCAGGATATTTAAGAGTGTTTTCACATCCAGAATCAAGTCATTTGTTTGGAAATTATTCCTTAAGTTATATGGCAAGGCTGCTTACTTGCAAAAATAATTTAAGATCATAATATCAAACTGGAGTTGACAATCTCTTTATAACTATAGTTACATACATAGAGAGACTAAGGACTGCCATGTGGATGAGATCATATTCTGTTTTTTTTCACAAGGTACATTTTTTAAACCTCAATAAAATTTTGAGGCAGGAAGCAGTATCCCTCTGTGCCTTACTTCAAATGGCACAAGACTGCGTGATTAATTTTCAACAGCTTTGGTTAGAGAAGGCTTCAAGGCCTGCAAGAAGGTGAAACAGCACAAGTTACCCATCTCTTATCTAGGATTGCTTCACATGTATAAAATTCCTGTCTAGATTGTCACATGCCACAATTGTGCATTTCTGCTGTTAAAGGCAGACTCAACTGCTGAACAGTAGAATTTGTACATATTGAGTATTAAAGAAAAACATACAAAGAAATACAAGAGTATAATATTGCCATTCATTACTTCAAGGAAAGAGCTGGACATCCTTAAGCCTATGACAATTACATGCATCATGGGGATACAGAGTTTGCTGAAACTCATTGTATCCAGGACTTGCTCTTTAGAGAAATATTTTTTAAATATTTTCTCCAACTATTAATTGCCATGTTTTCCCAATAATGACATCCCAGTTTTCATTTTGAAGAGTTAGCCTTCATCATGTGGTTTTACAGTTCAGATTTGCAATTTCATTTTTTGTGCAGATCATACCTGAACCAGGATCTCCTGGCTTACCAGGTCTACCAGGTCCACCAGGTCCCGTGGTAAGTGTTAGAACTTTTTTCATGCTCAAGTAGTTTAGCTAAGCTATTCACTACTCTACAGTTTATGTGACTCCCAACCAATCAGATCCCTTCAATTAAACCACCTTTGATTATGATTGCAAACATTTATGGGTAGTCCTCAAGTTACTTTCATTTATTCAGAGACTATTCAAAATTACAACATTGCTGAATGAATGGTAATTACAAATGGTCCTTGAAGTTCCAAACATTGCAGGATCAATATGCCAATATTTATAGCTAGTTCCAGCATCCTACAATCATTCTGTCCTGCCATGTGCAAACTGCTTCTGCTTCAACTTCCACCCACCTACCTCTCTCCTCCCATCTCTAACCATAAGGCTGCTCTGACTCCACTGGCTATCCCTGCTGTCCCTCCAATGCCACTGCTACCCTCTGACTTTCACCACCTTCTTCCCACTGCTGGCCTGGGATCCAGGCTCTGGGCAAGGATGCAGCCCCAGGTCATGCACAGTGAGTGCCAAACGGTGACAGAGCTTCATCTGCCAAGGAGTGCTCACTAGGCTTGGCCAGGGAGATGTACCAGGAGGTAGCCAGCAGAGGAGACAAAGCAGAAGTGCAGGCAGAGGACCCCCATCTTCTGCTGCAAGAACCAATTGCCTATAGACTATGGAAAGTACAGTGGGATGGGTTGGAGAGGCAGCAGTGGTTCCCTGAGCAAAGGTGGCAACTGTTCAGGAGGCATTTTTTGTGTGGTGGATTAAGAAGCAGAGGGACGAAGACTTCCCAGAGGCACAGCCTGCATTCTTTAGTTCATATTGGAAATGCTTCTAGAGAACTGGTCAAGAGGTAGAAGCAAGCTCAGTGCCAATAGAGGCTACCTGTAGGCCTTCTGTTTGCTCAACTCAGCCTTCCTCCTGCAAGGTTTCACAAAAGGCCAGCAGCTTCCAACATGAGCTGAACAATTATTTCGACTACTTTGCTTAGCAATGGAAATGCTAGTCCTAAGTAGGATCATAACCCAAGAATTAGCAGTACAATGCTTAAAGACTTCGCTGAATTGTCTCTTTATGTCTCTTGCTTATTGGACCAATATAAAATGATACCCTAAACACTTGGGAGCCAAACCATGTTAATACATTTTTGTTTGCTTGATTGTATAATAATGAAGATAAATCTTAGACTGAAGCATTGCCTTGAGAAATATAAATAGATACCTAGTAATACTTTTCCATATATCTGAAAGATAAATTTTGGGAATTGTTTTGAATACAAGGTGAAGTAATCATACATACTAAGGTAATAAACATTTAGAATTGAGTTTTTAATACTGAATGACTGTAGCAGGAATGAACAATAGGGCCTTCAAATGTTGATGTACAAGATTTCTATTCCCAGCAAGTATATTTATCTTAAAAATATCTGGAATTGGTTGGGGAAATTTGGTTTTGTAGATTAATTTAAGACATTTTACAAATGAATCATTATTGTTTTTAGGGTCCTCAAGGAATACAAGGACATAAGGTGAGCCTTTAATACCTAAATGTGATACAATATTTCATATATTTCTATGAATATGTGTCATATTTATGGCCATTATAGTAATGCATGCTTTCACTTCATTTATTTATAATATTCCCAAAATAATATCATTTGTTGAGTTATTTTCCCTTCATTCATATTCAGCCTTTCCATGAGACTGCATTGGTCACACTCTATTCTCTCCATCAAGAATCTCCCTTTAATGTTACTATTTAGAGACTCTATATTTGCATCAATATATGGTGCTAAACTCTGTAGGCCAAGCTAAGAATCCATTTTTATGACCAAGCTTTCATATGAATGAAATACCTGTATCCTGTTCTGGGGCAATGTTACAGATTATATTATATCTAGCTCTCTATTTACATATTAATTCAATTATTCATTCAACTTATATAGTGCTGTAATCTAATAAGGCTTCCTGTGGTTAATAACTTAATACTTCATTAAATGTAAGCAAACAGTAAAACACTCATGGTAAGGATTAAGAAAAAAAATAAAGAAATGATATCAAACTGATAACATGACCTCAAAATCCAACTTTCAAACCCAGATAGTCTACAAAACAGCTGTTTGAAAGAAATCCATTTTTAATATCTTCTGAAAAGAAATCAAAGAGTGGGCAAGTCTTGTCTCAACTGTGAGGCTGTCCCAAAGAACAGGGGCTGCTCTTGAGAAGCAGCGCCTTTAACCTCAACATCTCTTACTTCATAGAAGCACAGTACTAATAACACTTGCCTGAGGCAAATTTGTTGGACAGGCTGATTTCAACTTGGGATTGTGGTCCTGAAGATATTTCGTTGCCAAACTACTGCATATAGGGCTTTATAGTTAAAACAGTTGCACCTACATCAAGGAAATCTGTCATTCAGTCAGTTAGTGGCACATGAATAATGATGTTCACAGGCAAAAGGCACTATTTCGAGCCATGAGTTTCCTTAAACAGATAACTTTTTTATTAGAGACCGTAGCTGATCTCATTCAGGCTCAACTGCTTAGAAGGACATCCAGGCATCTGCACTATTCTCCAGATTTCCATTGCTGAAATGCTTAAAAAAAGAACTTGCATGTCACTTCTGATATTCAACCTGGCACAGCCAAGTGGCTGTGTTGTGAACTCTAGCTTACATTTCTGAGGGTCCTGGACTAGTGGAAATGGATTTTGTCTCTCATCCAGTGCTAAAGCTTGGCTCAGCTGGTGCAGATGATTCAGGGAAATCACTGGATTCATCTCCTTTCTTTGAAGAATTAAGGCTATCATAATCTCAGTCTTTTCCTCTATTTTCCAGTGTTTCATGCTTCAAATGGAAAAGTGCAAAACCCTTGACCATATATTCATTTTGATATAAAAATTTGACTCAGCTCTTTTTAGATATGAATAGGCACATAAATGAACAAACATCATTCCCCTTCTTTAGAACAGAATGTTGTTACATTCAGAAATAACAAAAATTACATAGTTAAACACTAATGAAAAATAAATTATGACCTTCTACTGTAGGAAGTTTCTTGTTTTGGTTCAGAGTGCCATGATAGAGAGGTTATTTTGTACATGCCTGCTTTTCTCTGCAGTTTCCTCCCTCAAGCTGTTCCAAAAATTGTGGATTTGTGAGTTGAAAATAGACACAGAAAAATGCATTTCCATTCCACATAATCTTCTACTGCATTGAAGAGCTTTTAATGAGAGAAGGGATACAAGTGGATTACTAACATGAAAATCTGAAGATTTTTATTAGATATATTTTAAAAAGTTTTATTTTTCAAATATCTTGATGTTATCTTACAGGGTCCTCAAGGAACTCAAGGACAAAAGGTGTGCCATAAAAGTTTTCTATATTACTAAAACTCTCCTGTCTGTTTATCTGTTTGTGACCCTCAGTAAGTTGAAACAGTGCATCACAGGGCAACAATTTTGAATCAAGGTACCTCAGATCCACTAATCTACAGAATGCATAGAAAATCCAGGACCCATTACTCCTGCGTGATTGAAATTAAAGCATTGTTTAGACCAGTTATATTCACAAACTTGTGGCTGCTGAAGCACTGCCATGGTTGGTTTGGGTCGTGGGACTGTGATTTCTGACCTTCTCTGCCAGCTCCACACAAAACAAGTCAGAAGTCATTCGCTCCCACTGCTTTTCTGCCTGCCCATTGTCTTTCTATTTTCCTCTTTAGCTAAACAAATGTTAACACAGAATGACCCATGGATAATGGGTCGTCTAGTGTATTTAATAATTCCAAAGTGGATCCGGAGGACAAGAAGGGAAAAAAAATAGGCATTGAGACAATTTATAACAGAACATTAATTTGAAGAAAATGTAGGCAAGCTAAACTAATATCAAAGATTTTATTTAGATGAGGATCTAGTGATAAATCCTGGTTATGGATTCAGTGGGTGGAATTAACAGCAGTTTGTTTCTTTGATAAAAATAATTTTTTGCAATAATTTTCAGAGATAATTTTCAAAAAGTTTATGGAAACATTCACCTAGACCTGAGGACTCAGACTGGGAGAGGAGTGTATGAGTTTACCTAAAAATCCAATTTCCAAAATCTGTTCTGACCCCAGTTCCCTAAAATCACTGAACACTTAACATAAAGTTTGGAAAGCAAGCATTAAGCACGTATAGCCCGACATGCTTACAATCAGGAATCAAGGATTTTGCAAATTATTTATTGTTTTTTAATTTTTTTGTCTGAAGAAATGTTACAGTTCTACAGACTATATAGTGCTAAGGAGCAAGCCTTATATTTGTTTATTTCCTAATAAACAGTCTTGAAATGTATTAAATGTAAAAAAAAAATATAGCCAACACTGTAGAACAATTTTCTCTCTCTGGCGTCAGTTGAACCACAGCCACAAGAGTTCTTCTCTATATGTGGAGACCATTTCTGTAGCTTTTTTATTGAGGGGCTTACTTTTAGTTTCAGTGAAGACAAAATATTAATTGGTAGGCATTGTTTTCAACAGTAATTTTTCAAAGTACTTTGTTACGACTGAAACTGAATAAAGTACAAACTCTTTTCCTCTAAAGAAGAGGGATTTCTTTCCTTCCATTAAATTGTATCTATTCTCAGACAAATCCCTGCATTTTCTTGGCAAGATTTTTTTTTTCAGAAGTAGTTTGCCATTGACTCCTTTCTGGAGCTGAGACAAAGTGACTGGCCAAAGGTCACCCAGATGGCTTCATGCCTAAGGAGGGACTATAACTCATAATCTCCCAGTTTCTAACCTGATGCCTTAATCACTGCATGAAATTGGCTCTCTGAAGTTAAAATGAAGTGTTAAAAGAATGTTAACTTTTGTTAAAGTATATATCATCTTACATTTCTCTTGAAGTGTGGGTGTTGTGCAACTCTGTACAAATGTAACTGTGTATGAAGCAAAAATAAAGCAGGTTATTAAACAGATTATTTGAAAATATAATTAACAGATTTATTTTCTTACAGGGCTCAGATGGTTCAAAGGGTGCAAAAGGTGAAAGTGGCCATAAAGGTGAAAAAGGTGCTCCTGGGCCACAGGTGAATAATAAACTCTTATAAAAACTGCAGGTAGGACAGAGGAGATATCCCAAAACTTTCTGATAATTTTCATTTTCTCTAGGGTCCTACTGGCACTCCTGGATTAATTGGCTTACCAGGTACTAAAGGAGAGAAGGTAAGAACTGATTTTTTTAAGATCACTAAAATGTGTTGCTCATTTTTAATTGCTACAACATTACCTAAATAATATATTTTGGATATATGTAGTGATCACTTTACTATAACAGAATATGTACTTCTGTCATGGAAGATCAAGCATTTGATTCTGCCCAAACTCAACTATCTAGTGAAAGTATCCATATCCAATCACATTTTGCTTCAGAAGGTCATGGAAACCATCAGAAACTACATTTTTATAGAGAAGGCAGCTTTCTCTGCTGACTTTTTCCTGTCAGTGAAATAAACAATTGTAGCAGGGACAACACCAATTTTCTCAGGTTTAAATTAAGGAATGCATTTAGACAGGTTGCATAAATCAAATATAGGAGAAAGCTTGCCATCTATGCTTGTAATAAAAACAAATCATTTACAAAAAATTAAAAAGAGTTATATTTGCTTTCTTTTTGCCCTGATAAAACCCTAATATTATGATGACCCTAACATTATGCTGAATAAAAGTTTGCATTGTCCTATATGATAGTAGGAGATAGTAGAAAGCATTGCTTAAGTCTCCCATTGAGGTTAATCTATTTAGGGTCTTGGATTCAGTGTATTTTTTTAAAAAAAATTATAGACTTAATGTAAACTACTTAATGTAGTATTCCACGGTCATCTTTTCAATGTTCTCTTATTTCTTCTTAATAATGCAGGGAAAGCCAGGGGAATCAGGATTAGATGTAAGTAATCAATACTTTATCTGCAATCTATCATCATGTCACCAAATAACACAAGAAATAATTAAGAGACCACTAGTTTGCTGAACAACTGTGATATTCATTTAACAACTGTGGATTCACTCAACGGTCATAAAATCAGGTTGGTCACATGATGACCTGTTCTACAACTGTTACAGTTATATGTTGAGGACTTCCTGTAACATAATCAAGACCAACAAACATTACAGTTGTATGTTGAGGACTATCTGTAATAGAATCAAGACCAAAATTGAAAAAGCATCAAATGATTCAAAGTACAGATTGTGCAAAGAAACTAAAGAATCCATAGATCATATACTCAGCTCATGCCAGAAGATCGCACAAACTGATTATAAACAACAACATAACCCAGTTACCAAAATGATTCACTGGAACATCTGTAAAATTATCATGTGCTATAATGAAAAATCAGTGGGAACATATAGTTCAAAAAGTAACAATAAATTAGCAAGTTAAAATATTGTGGGATTTTCAAATACAAATTGATAAAATCTTGGCTCATAACACACCAGACTGAACTGTGGTTGAAAACAAGAAAGTGTGGATAACTGATATTGCAATACCAGGGGATAATTCCAGGGAACAGAAGACAAAGAATCAGAGAAGATGACAAAGCATCAAAATCTGAAAATTGAAGTTGAAAGCTTATGGTATAAACCAGCCTTAGTGGTCCCAATGGTTATCAACACTCTGGTTACCATACCCAAAAATCTTGGACAGCACTTATGAAATCTGCACATTGACAACATTTCTAGCTGTGAATTATTAAAGGCTACACTGCTTGGAACCACACATATATCAATACATTTACAACATCCTAGCTTCTTGGGAAAAACTTGATGCCTATGAAGGCCAATGCCTCCTAAAGAACTGGCAGCTCTGATTTCACATTGTTGTGTATATAATAATAAAAGCAATAAAGGATAGTCCCATAAACCCTCGGGGGTCAATACTGATCCCAGGTGAAGGCAATCACATTCAAAGATTGGTTGGATCTAGCCAGTAGCTGCAAAGAAAAATGATCGATTTAAAAAATCCCCCATTGCGCTTCAATGGAAGACAGGTGGACATTAGCTCAGAATGTGGCTGATGGCTCTATTGTGAGCCTTCCTGGTACAGAGCTACTGTTATGGGGATAAAAATAATTTCAGAATCTGTGCTCTAATGTTTCTACCTTATTTAATTTCAAGTCTGCTTCTGTTTTTTCATATGGAAAAAGAGAATTGTGAGCACTAGATAGACCTTTTTAATATTGGCCTATCGCTTGTAGAGTTGTAGAAAAGTTCATAGAGAATGGGTCAACTTGTGTCTCTTCTCTGTACTTTTCAACAACATGCAGAAACGTTAAATTTTAATTCTACTAATTTAGTCCTTCTAATTGTCCTCTGCTGCTTTTTGCCATTTTATGGCTTATAGGTTTATTTATGTAAATAATTATTCTGTTTTGGAAGCCCCCCGGGAATATATTTGCAGAGTAGTATAAGCATACTTACAATATAAAAAAAATAGTATTCCTCACTTACCAACCACTTGTTCAGTGATCATTCAAAGTTATGACAGTGCTGAAAAAATAACTTCACAACCCATTTCCAACCATTTCAGATTTTCACAACATCCTTCAGTCATGTGATCACTGTTGCAGACAGTACACATTATCCTTTGTCTGACCTCCCTTTTTTTCTTCTTTTTTCTCCACTTTCAGAGCAGACAGATTGTAGAGGAATGGATGGCAAGAAAGCAAACTGTTTGCTTTTCCACAGACCAAAATCAATGCAATGTCAGCCATGGGAAAGGGTCAGACAAAGGAGAAATTGCCTATAGAATTTGTTCGCTTTCCTCCCCACTTGTAGTGCACCCATAACTCCAATTGCAATCCTTTCAATGTGTAGAAGAACAACAGCTTGCTTACTTGAAATCCCTCTCCAGTCTCTCCATTCTGTGAGTGGGTGTAAGGGAAAGAATCAAACAAAAAAAAGACTTTCTGCCTACAGAAATTGCTTGCTTCCTCCTACCACCGTGCAGAGCAGAGAGATTGGAGAGAAAGAGATTTCAAGAGAGCACTGCAAGTTGTTTGCTTCCAGTCCCGGCTTCAGCACAATTGCATTGCTTTCAATGTGTACATTGAAGAGACAGTAAGCTCTTACTGACAAGACAGTAAGCTGCCACTTGAGCATTCCAAAGGTGGTAAAATGTTTCAGAGGCAAACAAAAGCTGAAGATGTGAAACTGAGTAGTCTTGTTTCTTTCTAGCCAGAAAGCACAGTCACTGTCACCTGATTTACGAGTTAACAGCCACTTCACTTAGCAGCAGGCTTGCTGGTCCCAATTAGGGTTGTTAAGTAAAGAGTATCTATAGTACAGTGGTGCCTCAACAGACGAGATTAATCCATTCCGGAAGAACGCTCTTAGCACAAAATGCTCGTAAAGAGAAACGCAGTTTCCCATAGGAA